>VUYV01000032.1:6316682-6362016 GCA_008711295.1 Anarhynchus alexandrinus | reverse complement strand
CCCTGGAGGTGTTCAAGGCCAGGCTGGACGTGGCCTTGGGCAACCTGGTCTAGTGGGTGGTGTCCCTGCCTATAGCAGGGGGGTTGGAACTCGATGATCTTCAAGGTCCTTTCCAACCTAAACCATTCTATGATTCTATGATTCTTGTATCATTTATTATTTGGCACTCTTCTACACAAGGAAGAGGGAACAATATATTTAGAAAGCTCTTTTTACAATTTCTTTGTCTTGTCCTGTTGCAGGGAAGTTAGGTGTCATCTGCAAGGATGTATTTCTTGCTGGTTGTAGGAAGAGCACTCGAGCATTTTCAATGTTGGATACATAAAGTCACTTTTATATTTCAGATTAAGACATGAGCCAACCTGACAACCTTAGTCAGTGGTTTACTGTAGGTCAACAGCTTATTCTATACTCAACTAATGCAATGCTGTTAGCAGAGCTAACGCTCCACTGCGTACGATGAGGATGTGACAAACAGCAGCTGCATACTGTGCTGGCACTGAACCGATGGATATTTTAGCGTCTGAGGCAAACTTATTGAATTTGTAAGGGGACTGTAGCCTTCACAGCAGTACAGGTTTAGCACCAGAGTACCAGTACAAGACACTACATTGTTATTGCACCTCCCCTTGGAATCAGGGTGTAAATAGTTGATGCCAAGGTGCAAGTAAAGCATGTCTCATCAGAAGCTCTTCTGAGCAACATAAATTGTTTGATAAGCCACAAGTAAATTGGGAATTGGCCTCCTTTGCCATGATTATTTAACGACTGAGAAAATATGAAAGATCCATGCTGACTTCCTGAACTAATCATCTATGCACAAATTCTCCTCTCAGGCCATCCCAGGTAAGTCAATCGTCTAGTTACTGAGAGAAATCAAAAGCAGCCTGCCTTCATACTTCAGCCTCAAGGCTGGTGTGGCCTCAGTAGTCCCTGTAGTCTCCTCAGAAAAAGAAAGGCAGAAAACGGGGGTCCCCACAGATTTTTATACTGTAATTCACAGGGCCTGTAAATCTATTAATCAACCCTAATGATTCTCCAAAATATTTTCACCTCAACGCTAATGGCTAGATTGCCCCATAACTGAGATAGATTTTATGATATTTTGTCTAGTTCTATTGTACTTTCAGTGGCTGGAAAGCTTCCATATAAGTTAATCTCTTGTCTCTCCTTCAGGAAACGAGGTCAACTATATCATCAGTTTAATATATGGCACTACATCTATCGAGACTTCTGGATCTTGCGGTTGTCGGGGACAGTTTCAAAGTATGCAATCCTTTGCTAATATTAAATAGCAAAATCCCCTTAAAGACAATTAAAACTGCTTTGATTTTTCTACCTCCTCTGTTTGTCTCTCAATTAAATGCAACTTCCCCTTGCTTTCTGTTCCCTGGAAGGTAAGATTTCTTTGGTGTTACCTCTCTATTCCCTGTGTGACGCTTTCCTACTGCCCCTTGTCCTCTTATTCCTCAGCAGTTTCTCTGCTGCCCTGCCTCAGTTCTCCGGCTTCTTTCAGTCAACCTGGAAACATGGTTACACTTTCCACCCTGAGCTTTTCCCAAACCCAATTAGACTTCCAAACATTCATTCCCAGCTAGCATTTGTCAGACTTTTTAATTATGTAGTTTTAGTATGCGCTGAGACCCGCTTCACTGATGTTCTTTCCTAGCCAAGTCAGAGGTCTTCCTTCCATTCAGATCCTCCTTAATGTGGCTTTCAGGATGACTCGCACTTCCCCACACCTTCTTCCTTTCCACCTTATCGTTTGGTGAGCCTGTGCTCTCTGCTTTCTACTTTTACCTCAAACACTGTTCTTTTAGCACCTCCTCTGGTAGATCCTCCCACTCCCTCTCCACTATCTGTTGACACCCTTCAAATTTTCACCCTCAGTCCTCCTCCTTTTATCTTTATAGTCTCTATTTTGACTAACTCATCCTCCCCAACAGTTTCTGTTACTTACAACTTTTCCCTCTTGTGAATTTTTGCCTCCATCATGCCTTCTTTGATGTTACCGTGCCATCTCAAACTCCCTTCTGATGAGACTTTCTTAGCTGTCCCAGGGATGGTCTTTTCTGCCTTGTTTGTTTATTCAGGATTTTACTGTCCGCCTTCTCTTGTAGCCTTAATGTCACCTTTGATGTCTCATTCTCCTTTTGCCTCTCCATCTACACACTTATTAAATCAAATAATTTTATTCCATGTGACATTAGCAAGCCTACCCAGGGCAATTTATCTTCATTGCTAAGTTACTTGTCCATTTCTTCCCTCATTTCCAAACATCATTTTGCTGTTATCTAAAACTAATTTGCTAAACTCATCTTCACCTTCTCTTTTCTAGCCATGTCTTCCTCCAATCTGAATCATTTCAACTGCTTCGTGAGTCNCTGTCCCTCCAAGAACCTCTCTGAATTTACCTACAACCCCCTTCCCCTCCCTCCCTTCCCCCCCCCGGCTTTTTTGACTTCATGAAGGATCTTCATTTCATTGCTCTTTCTTTCCAAGCTCCTTGACATTTGGGGAGAAGTAAATATTCCAAGTCGTGTTTCTTCATCCCATCTCTGACAACAGCAAGCAGATTAATGCCCTTAGTGCTGCCATGATGCTCACACCTGACACCAGCACATACATACGAGAGGGACTACAGATATATGCCATGGGGTGAGGCTTCTGAACTGAGCTTACTATGTCCCTTGGATTCAACATTGCTTTCCAAAACTCTCCTATCAGTGCTAACGATCTGCAATTAGCATCCTTTTGTCTCACCAACCCAGGGAGATTGGGAGCAAAAAGGTAACAGGGAGGCAGTTTTTCTGTGTTTCCTATATGAATCGTGTTGGATGAAGTGACAGTCTCATTCCTTTGTGAGAAAAAGTAAGCACTCCCCTGCAGAAACCAGCTGGGAACATTAAAATAGTGCAACGGGAACACGTAGCCAGCATTTTATCCCTGAAATAAGCAGTGTGACAAGCAATGTCTTTGTCTTTTTATGTACTGTTTTATAGGATTGTCCTTTGTTTTATCTCACAGCAGTAATGTTCATAGCATTCCACCAAAAAATGGCTTTTGCAGTTATTAAAATGCTGAGGTGTTTACTCTCAAATTCTATGTTGCAGCATTTGTTTTTTCTCTCGGGCACCAATCTTTAAAGAGACGCGTCAACAAAATTCAGTGGTACTGCCTTAATTCTGTCTCTTTCTAATTCTTAATTGCTCAAGTTGGGGTAATATCCTCCTACAGACAAAGCTTCAACTGCATTTTTAAGGACCGTGTGAAGCAGCACCTTTGGTAGGTATCACCCTGGCAGCCTCAGAGAATGAAGTTGGGGTTATTACCGTGGAATATGCACAGTGCGGATTTCCTGATACTGTCTTACCGCACTCTGACCGGCAAATGCTGCCACCAGAGGCTGATGCACTGCTCATTGGATTTGCCGCTGATTGATTGCCAGCCAGGCTGTCAACTGATAAGTTTTGTGATATAGACACCAGTATGCTTTAAACTGGATGACACTAAAACCGTTGGACTCACCGTTGGACACTAAAACCGTAGGACATCCAAGTAACTAGAAGATGATCATTTCCATTAAGGATTAGTCCGTTCTGGAATTTAATTGGGGAACTTTGGTGGAAGAACACTGTTATGTGAGCTCTCTGCCTGTATGATGTCTCCATCCTCAACTGCATAAATTTAGCTTTTCCTTTAAATGTTTCCAAAATCATATTTGATTTGCTTATGGGACTGTGTTTTACACAGCAAGTTGACATAGCATAAGTGGATTATTGATATGTTTTCATAACTTGTAACTAAACGACTATATAAAATGACCGTGAAAGAAAAACGGAATAATGTAATATTAGCAAGAGGCCTGCCTCCTACCAGCCTGCAATAATTGAAATCCTTTTCTTTCACCTTTGGGGGGAAAATACTTTTCATTTCGCTGGATTTACATTGAAAATTTAAATGGCTGTTTCCTGTTCTGTGTCTGTAAAATGCCTCGCACCACCCAGCAGGATTACAGCCCGGCAGAAATCCGGAGAGTAAAAATAACCAGTGATTGCAATTTACCGGAGAGCAGACAATGGAAATTGTTAACATTCGAGTGTGAAAAGTTCATCCAATTTTTAAATTTATCATACGCGCAAATGTTAATTACATTTTCAAACGCCTGAAGTCTGCAAATTTTAAGAGCACAAAAGAAACTATAGTAACCTGTTAGACACTTGTCCTTTGCTTAGACTTTTCTTTGGCACCCTCGATAAGTGAGTGCTAATAGAAAGGCTGACAACACAAGTGCATTTCTGATGCAAAACACCAAGGACAGGATGAACGGTCAAACCTTTAAGAAAAGAATGGGGTCTTTTTGTTGTGGAAATGAAGCTGCGATAATGTTCCCAGACTATAAACTGGCAGTCTGGAATGGCAAAAACCATAGGAGCTTTTTCAAATTCTTTATCAATGTCAGCAGATTATTTTTTTCTTCCTGTTGGGGTTTTAGCTAACAAAAATGTGAAAATTTATGGGAAGAGTTTGTTACTGTACATAGCTCTTAGCAACAGGGCTGGAGACCATAAAGGCAAACATTTTCTTGTCTGTTCATGAGCCAATTAACACTATTAATAAGAGAAAAATTCTGTGGACTGAGGTGTTCTGTTTCCAGAAGTTAAACCGCATTCAAAAATTAGTTAGTCTCTGCAAAAAGTCATCTGTGGACAGGAATACTTAGTAATCTTTAGATGACTACCCACTCATATCTGCTTTACTCACCAAATGAAAGAGGCAGAAGAGCCTGTAGCACCGTCATTCTAAGGATATTGGTAATTTAATGCCACCATTATTGTTAATATATGTATTACATTTCTATCAGTACCTAGATGTCATGAGTGACCGCAGTGAGCCCAGGATACCTGGGGTATGTTGCTGGCCTCTCTTTCCCTGTCCTTGTAGCAGCCTGCTTCTCTCCTGCCTCCCCCCACAGAGCATTGTCCCTTCCTCCTCCATCCCCTACAGGGACAGTATGGCATCTTGTTTGTGTTATCTCCTTGTCTCCAACTATGGGGCAGAAGGCGGTAAATTTTCCAGATAGGAGAACCAGTCAGCGAGAGATACAGACTACTACCAATATTTTTTGGAGCACATTTTATGAATTAAACTATTGTTAATAATAGAATCAATCTGTTACTCTTAATAGCAGGTAAAGATTGGTACTGTCCGTTAAATTATCCCCCTCAATCCTTCATTTTACCCAGTTGGAGCAGCAGCGGGGAGGCCAACCCTAGGCATTTACTGAGAAGCAGAGGGCCATACTGATGCACCAGTGGTTTTTAGAAAGGTGTTCAGAAGTCCCTTCGTTCCCCAGGTGTATATAAGCCCTGTAGCCTCTGGTCTGTGTCTGCATATAGCAGCCGCCACCTCCTTGGCCGTGGTCTGAGTTATAAAACCCAGTGATGCTCTTGTGTGCTGATGGCCTTGGACACACTCTGCGGACTCTTGCTGTTCTGAGTTTATCAGCTATCTTGGATTCAACAGGACCACAAGTCTCCAGAGGTTATCAGCTTTTGGGAGACTTTCACAGAATCATACAATCATAGAATGGTTTGGGTTCAAGGGACCTTAAAGATCATCCAGTTCCACTCCCCACACACGCCATGGACAGGGACACCTTCTGCTAGACCAGGTTGCTCAAAATCCCATCCAACATGGCCTTGAACTATTCCAGGGATGGGACATCCGCAACTTCTCTGGGCAACCTGTTCCCAATGCCTCACCACCCTCATAGTGAAAAATTTATTTTGATACCTAATCTAAATCTACCTTCTTTCAGTTTAAAGCCCCCCCTCGTCCTATCACTACATGCCCTTGTAAAAAGTCCCTCTCCAGCTTTTTTGTAGGCCCCCTTTAGGTACTGGAAGGCTGCTACAAGGTGTCCCCAGAGCCTTCTCTTCTCCAGGCTGAACAACCCCAACTCTCTCATCCTATCTTCATAGGAGGTGATCCTATGAAGGCTCCAGCCCTCTGATCATCTTTGTGGCCCTCCTCTGGACCTGCTCCAGCAGGTCCATGTCCTTCTTGTGTTGGGGGCTCCAGAGCTGGACGCAGTACTCCAGGTGGGGTCTCACCAGAGCAGAGTAGAGGGGCAGAATCACCTCCATCGACCTGCTGACCACACTTCTTTTGATGCAGCCCAGGATAAAATTGGCCTTCTGGGCTGCGAGTGCACATTGCCGGCTCACGTTGAGCTTTTCATCCACCAACACCCCTAAGTCCTTCTCAGCAGGGCTGTTCTCAATCCATTCTCCACCCAGTCTGTATTTCTGCTTGGGATTGCCCTGACCCATGTGCAGGACCTGGCACTTGGACTTGTGGAATTTCATGAGGTTCTCATGGGCCCACCTCTCAAGCCTGTCCAGGTCCCTTTGGATGGCATCCCTTCCCTCCAATGTGTCAACTGCACCACACAGCTTGGTGTGACCTGCAAACTTGCTGACAGTGCACTCAGTCCCACTGTCTGTGTTGCAGACACTGCCTCTCCGTGTGTACTTTTTGTCTTGCTGTTTTCTGGTAACTGTTTCTGTATGCACACAGGTATGTATCTACAGAGCCCAGAACACAAATTCACCAAGAAGAGTGGCTTCAATAAAGAGTGAGCAGCCCCCACCATGTCCACTACAGCATGAGCTGGATGTTTGTACCATCCCTGTAGAAAATTCCTATATGGGGTTAAGTTATGCTGCATATTGTATCATGACTTAGAGCTAGCTCAGGCATCAAAAGCATCTTCATCAGGTCAGCACAGACCTTCAAACATCTCATGGTGACTGCCTATACAAATGTCCCCTTTAATGAGATGTATCATTTAAAGCTAGCACAGGTGTCTCTGTCCTGCACTGCTACTTCCCCTGTACATATACAGTCAGATAGAGCATTTTCCCTGAAGACTACAGGATTATAACCAGTACATAATAAAGACAAATGGCAAAATGGATGTAAAGAAGGACTGAAATCCATTGAAGGTCTCCTAACCCAGCCTGCAATATGACTCTACAGATCATGCTGCAGTGAATCAAACCTACCCATTTTCTTAACATTCTGATCATTGCAATTTTTTATTCCTTCAAAAAATAAAACAGACCCACAAGATATAATCAAGAAGTCAATGACAGATCTGGGCAAAAAGCCCAGAAATGCCTTGTGCCCAGTTGCCTGCCCTGTGCATTAAAAATTCTTTATTCTTTTCCATTTCTTTTTTTTTTCTGAAATGAAAACCGCTCTTAAATTCAATGTAACAGAAGCTTCATAGCTAAAAACTTCTGACTCTGACTCAGTTCAGCCAAGGCAGGGCACAGTCCTGCAGGCAGACCACAGTCACACAGAAGGTGTGAATTCAGTCTTTCCCCTTCCCTTTGATGAGTTCTTTTTTCCAGAACAGTCAGCATACATCCGCCCTATGAAATAGCAAACTCAAACTATAGATTTTTCAGCACTACATATTCGACCAATCTTACAAGGTCTGCTGAGGTACTACCCGTTCCTGCAGGTGTTTGAAGACAAGATCAAACCCCTTAGCGGTCAATAGGATGGAAACATAACTAATTCACGCTTGCCTAATATCGCCAGTTGGAGGATGAACTAGCTCTTTGTGCATTTTTGCACTGGAGATGGCCAAGAACTGATAAAAAATGTATTTTGCTAGAAATTTTACACAAACTTTGCAGGTACGGTAAGGCAAAAGAACAAAAATACCCAGAAAAGACAGAAAAGCAGCTCTCCCATACTGTAGCAATGCACAAGCATTCTCTGAATCTGTATTTGGGGGTACTAAAATGAACAGTATAACAAAACCCTTTGTTTTCCCATCTCTGCCTATGAGTAGTCATATTTTTCACTCGCGTCTGTATTTGTAACATTTTTGACCTAATCATCAAGCAATATATATGCAAGGGAGATAAAACACAATTTCCTCTCACTGACCTTTCAGTCCCATAACATATAAATTGTTTAACAAAACCTGATGAATATTTTCTTATCTTCTGTCATCAGAAATTTCACGCTCCCGATGGGACTCGGTCGGATGTTTAATATAGACACTGTGTGGTGTGCTGATTGATGGGACACGCTGCAACCCCAACAGCTCTCTGTGATTTAAAACAAAACAAACCACACAAAAAAAAAACCCCAGCCAACCAACAACCACACAACATTTCAGAAGCACACATTTTTGGAGCCACCTTTCCGCCCCATGATGTCCTGGGCTCCCCTGGGGCTGGTTTCAGCAGAGGGAGGAGGGCTGGGTAAGGTCCCTCTCCAGTCACCAAGCAGCAGGTCCCCATCCCTGTCCCTCAGGGCCAGGGCTCCAACCCGTTAATACTTCTGCTTAATCCTTCACACGTATTATGCAGAGGCGAGATGAGAGCAGAGGAACTGTACGCTGTAAATGTTGGTCTCCAGGGCCATATTCTGGTGTGGTATAAAAACTATCCAAGGCAAGCTGTAAATGAGGGAGGCCAAGTGCTGGAAGCCAAGTGCATGCAGTAGCGCTGTGTTTTGCATCAGCAGTCTTGAGTAAAATTAATCCACGTGGAGCTCTGTTATAATGCGGCACTATGGCTTCTCCTACCCATACTTTTTTATTTAAAAGGAGTTCAGGTACCTGCACGTCCCTGCAGCAAGCAGGGCTGCCGTGTGCTGTGAAACCAGGCGAGGTCTATGCAGGCTGCTTCGGTTAATGTAAGGGAGGGACTGGATTTAGCAGCAGATGAAGTCTGACTTGAGCTGTGGCATCCCCACTGACTGCGTAGTTAGTTTAAGCTATAACAAATTTTGTACATCTCTGACTAGCAAAGATCATTATCAGGTGATGTTTTGACTTTAAGGTAGCTGGGATGATAAGAAAAGCTCAGTCCTAGCCAGCGGTTCACTGAGAAAAATGTTGAGATTACAAGAAGTCATTAATGCTAAACCAGATCGTTCTGGTAATCACCTTACTTTAAGCTAATTGATGAGCTTATCACAGTACTTGTGAGCTAGGCAGAGACCAGCTAGGGTGAAAAAGTACTGTCCAGGCAGAGGAGAGAGGTTTAATTAGAGTGGAAGCAGCTGATGAAGGAGCTCCTGTGCCAGTGCTGCTTCCCAGGTTTCAGCCCCTCAGACCTAGCGAATGCCCCGGGACCTCCCCATCAGGGACAGTTGAAGCCAAGACGCCGAGGAGTTCGGCACAGGGCACACGCTGCAGCAAGGACTTTTCAGGCAGCAAACTCCAGCACAGCGCGTGATGAGGGCCCTGTGAGCAGCTCTGAACACGCCACGGGGGGTTTGCCAAGGGTCCTCTCCCAGCACACACCCGAAGCATGGTGGCCAGAGGCAGCTCTTGTTAGAAGACTCTTGGTCTAAGAAGGTTGGCCTCTAGGCTGCTGGTGTTCATAGATGGAACCCTCCACCAGGAGATACTGTGCCTGCTTATTTCATGTATTCTATATTTGCTTGGCACTTTTTTACAAAAAAACATTCTACTCCACATAAAACATAGGAAGGAGCTAACACTGACCCTTTGAAAGTCATGCTTCTTCAGTAATGCTTCCACTACATCAGTGAATGCTAAATCTCCAATGTATCTCTCTGCTCTTAACTTTCCTTTTAACAACATTCTGAGAAACTGAAATGTCCATAGCATTGTCATATTTAAAAAATAATTTAAATTTAATTTGAAGCAATTATTCAAAGAAAAGTTCTAATAAAAAAGTTATGCACTCCAGTTAAACATTAATAATATTCAATATATTAAAATACTGACAATGCTTTATACTCTGTCATAAAAAAGAAAGGAGAGTCAAGTAGCATCCCTTTTTACAGTCAATTTCATAAATCTACAACAGAGAAAAGCACATTCCTAGTCCAATTAAATATGTGCAATTAAATATTTACAAGCAATTCATGACTTTGGGTTACAGAATTGTTAAGAGTTAAATCCAAAACTGGGATTGTATTTCCAGTACATGTATTTTATTAATTGTGCCTACAAATACTATGTACTTTCAGAAAGCTACTTTCAAAAGTTAGGATGGGAAAATGAAGACCACAGAATTTAGGAAAAAGCAAAATCAGGACTATTTGGTTTTTAAAAGTTAGAGCTAGAATTTGCTTGCCCTGATTATGATACATATGATACGCTGTCACAAATTAATGTTCTTAGTGTTGCCAGCAGGTCGAGGGAGGTGATTCTAAGCATCTGCTCAGTGCTGGTGCAGCCACACTTGGAGAACTGTGTCCAGTTCTGGACTCCCCAGTACAAGAGAGACACGGACATACTGGAGAGTCCAATGAAGGGCCATGAAGATGATTCAGGGTCTGGAGCATCTCTCCTATGAGGAAAGGCTGAGAGAGGTGGGACTGTTTAGCCTGCAGACGAGAAGCTCAGGGGGATCTTATCAATGTATATGAGTACCTGAAGGGAGGGTGCAGAGAGGATGGAGCCAGGCTCTTTTCAGTGGTAGCCAGTGACAGCACCAGAGGCAATGGGCACAAACTGGAACACGGGAGATTCCCTCCGAACATGAAGAAACACTTTTTCAATGTGAGGGTAACCGAGCAGTAGCATAGGTTGCCCAGGGAGGTCACGGAGTCTCCCACCTTGGAGAAACTAAAAAACATCTGGACATGGCTCTGGGCAACCAGCTCTAGGTGACCCTGCTTGAGCAGAGGGGTTGGACAAGATGACCTCCAGAGGTCCCTTCCAACCTCAACCATCCTGTGATTCTGTGAAAAGGACAGGAGCTGAATCAGTCACTCCTGTGTTCCCAAAGAACTAAAATAAATGACTTTTCTTTGTTCTTCTTGCAGCCATGTGCTCATCTCCGGTGATCCTTCTCACTGATGAAAGTGGCGGTCAGTTCAGGCAGCTGTCATGGGTTCATGTAGTTACTGCCTTTCAGGCCATAGTCCTTGTTGCCCATGTCATCCATGTCAAACCCGCTTGCAGGGAGACACTTCAAGATAACAGGGATGGCACAGTTAGAGTTCACGAGTCCAGCAGCACATCTCTTCCCAAGTGGCAATTTATAAGGAACAATCTTAACCTTCATATTTCCTAACTTGGAATACTCAGTCTTACAGACAACATATTCTTCTAACACTTTTAAAATGTCTTTAAAAATGTAAATAAATTATTTTACCATGTCTAATTCCATTTAGTAGATCCACAAAGGACAGTCAGTAGCACTGATCTAAAGACATTTAGACTTCCACTAGATGAATTCAAGAAGCATCTGGTAACACTTAGACAGACCAGCCACGTGGCAAAGGTTTGAAGGACACCTTGGGGGTTGCCGAGATCATTGAACATGGACATAGGACATGGACATAGCACATGACATAGGACATGACATGGACATAGGACATGGACATAGGACATGACACGATTGCTGTCATAGGACAGCAATCATGAACTGTGGGTTCAGTTTTTGTTTCTTGAGGTGAATCTTACTCTGATTTTTACAGATAGGCACATGGTGCATTTGGGGTGTTAAGTTCGCAGTTCAGCAATGTGGGCTAATTTCTGTTGAAATATATGTTACTGAGCGAACTCTTTCCAATAGAGGAATAACGGAGCTGGCTTCTGCAGTTCTGCACCTGACCCCCGTGAACCACCCAGGAGTGGTGGTGTAGGCTGGCAAACCGCAGCAGGTCAGGACAGAAGGAGGACGATCAGGGTCAGGAAGCTCAGGGAGGTGGAATTGCACTGGAGCAGCACAGAACCAGAGGTGCAGTTCCTTGGAGCTAAGAAGGTTTCCCCTCTGCCCCCAGTTTAATTCTTTCTTTTCTCTGGTTAAAGGGTGATTTCTGCAGAGAAAATTCGCTCAGAGTTATGAATCTTTTCCTGACGGTATGCCTGCCATACCCGGTATTTCTACGTTGTTTCAGGAGGGATGAAGCATGCTCAGTGCAGATGGGGTGCCCAGTGATATCTTCAGCGAACTTCCATTAAGTTCTGCCAATCACCGTGTGTACAAATGTGTTATATATATAAATAAATATGTTACTATATTGTATTTATATATATTTAAAATGGATATATAGAAAACATATATTGGAAATATATGTAGTATGTAGAAATATAAAATATATATCTTTTAGAATCTTGTCATTTCCCCAAAGTAGGGGTTTTTCTCAGGCACAGCACAAATTTTGCTAAGTTGCATTTCCCTACTGCTATGTGTAAACATAAAGAGCACACTAAAAAAAGCATCTAAAATATTAGTTCAAGCTATTGCAAAGTTATTGACTTTTTTCCCCCCGTACTTCTCAGAAACAGCTGAACTGGCTGTACCAAAACCTAAAAATCAAAACAAAACCATAACCAGCTAGAGTAAAGAAGGAAAATGTAGTCTAAATGGTTGTATTTGGCAAAATATAAGCCACTGAAAACAAGAACTTCATGGGAAAACATTAGCTAGAATTATCAGGATCACCTATCATGATCCACTGATCATTTAATAGGGTTAAAATGGAAATTGGTGTTGAGTATAATGAAATCACATTATGGTTTCATTTTGCATTTATAGAAAACATCTGGGAATGCTGGAATTTATTCATACTATATGTGTCTTCAACTCTTGTTTCTCAGTCCTGAAGTTTCTGAGACTCTCATAGTAGCCGGCAACTTTTATCCTTGCAGCAGAACTCCTGCCTGCACCCAAATCAACCTGAATTTACTAAGAAATTAGAGGCATGCAATAATCCCTGGGAAATATCCAGCATTTTCTGTGACATTTAATTCTTTTTTAACAACTTTGCATGATAGGCAAGATGTATTCTTATTGCTAATGAGAAAACATTAAAGAAAATAGAGAATGATGGGAAAAATACCTGTTTAGGAGCAAAACTTTCACAGAGGTTGAAGAATTCACTTTAGAAGGATTTACAACTTGATGGGTGGGCTAGAGGTGCTTTAACAAAAATGGTGTCATTTAGACTTAGACTCTCTCTAAATTGTGGCTATACAAACATTCAAATTAGAATAGCCATTATATAAGTAGAGAAGCAGACTTCTGGATCTGCATGTTTACGTCTCTGTCTGCAGATGTTGCATATTTGGAAGGTAGATGCAGCTAAATCTTACACTCCAGGACATATAAAATGAGCATAAAGGGAGACACTGGGTACTGCAAGACACTGGGTACTGTGTCTCTCTTCATTGCCAGACTAAAACAACTGCCTGTGGTCATACCCTGATGGGTCTCGTGTGACGCGTTTATAGCTAGAAAGCCTGTTTAAGTCACTTGCTGGGCTTGGTTCGGGGACCAACACTTCACAAGATTAAGTCTGTATTAATTCACACACTTGCATTTGATGGTATATTTCAGCTTTTCAATTGTTCACTTTTTGATCCTAATTAGTTTTACTTCCTTTTCAAATTATTTAGGTAGCTAATAAATATACATCCAGTGGTTGCTTCTCCAGTGAAGGATTATTTTGGCTGCCCTGTAGCTAGCAAGAAGGCTATATCACTTAAAAACGGTATGAGAAGTGTCTATTTTTCTGATGAGTTTTATGGCAATTACCTTTATGTTTCCACCCAAATGTATCTATCTGTCCTTAAAGAGTCCTGCTGTAATTTAGTTTGATAGTTATCTTCTGCTAATAAAAATCTTTTCCTCTGTGCCTTTAGCTGGAGGTGCTCTCCTCGAGTCGTCAGCTTGCCAGGACTCGACTGGATTTAAACACAGAAATGCAGAGACTGAGAAATGAAAATGAACTGTCAGCAGCTTTTCTATCCAAAGCGCTGAACTTTGCCGTGAGCCCAGAATAATAAACCGTGTTTCAAGACATAGACGCTGCGGATGAAATACACGTTCCATAAACGGTTCTGACAACAACATTATGGATAAGCTGCGTGAGCTTCTTGATCCAATTTGGTAGCAGAACACACGGCATTGTTTGAAAATCACAGAAATATTTTAGCGAGGGTGTAGGGGAAGGTAATGTTTATATTAGAGTTTGCAGTTTCACTTGTTTTCCAGCGAGAAGAGTTTGCTTTTTAAAAGAAGCGCCCCAAAAGTATGCAGATACAGGAAAGGGTCTTTGTCTCATTCTTGAGTTATTATTCACACATACAATTTTTGTACAATTTTTAGTTCTTTAAATGTTTCACTGGGATATGTGTCACTTCAGGTATTCATTAGTTTAAACGTTCCTTCCTGAAAATGAGAATTTTTAACTGTGCCTTGGATTTAATGCTTTGTAAGTTGCTTCTTTTAAAGAAAAACAAACTATGTTAGTACCATGCAGCGTTTTAACTTTCATTCCTAGATTCAAATAGCTGACGGATCTGAGCATGATTCATAAATGCAGAACTGTCTAGGCAATAAAAATCAGTGCATATAAAATGTATGTAACTGTAAAATTTAACATTTAGCCATAAAAACGAATGTCTGCAGGCGGAGGAGAAGCTGACTTATTAACCCTTTTATTGCGTGCAGGGCTTTTTAAGAGGTTTGTGGAATGGGCAAATTTTATATTCATTTTGGTAAATGTGCTGAGGAAAGACCATGTTGCATTCCCCAGGAATAAAATCTGTTAGAAGCTCTGTATTGACTTCTCAGTTATTTCTCGGAGAGGACAACACGGCCAGGCAGGCAGTTTGGCACTTGGAGTTCGTACGTGCTCCCGCGCTTCTGGGATTCTTCTGCAGGTCCCTGGGCTTCTGTAGAGGTCCAGGAAAGCTGCACCTTATGACCCAGTACTTGGGTTGCACGTTAGAAGAAAACTAAGTGAAAACAAGAAAACCAAGTGGAAAAAAAAAAGCTCCAGGCAGATCAAGGCAAGTTTGATGAGAGCAAGGCGTGCAAGCCTCTCTTCTGAGACCCTGCAAACTCGGTGCGTGCCCAGCAATGGCAATGCTGGGCTGCCAGGGACCCTTACTTCGTATCAGCCAGAGCTGTGTGGTGGCTGGTTTTGCCTTGCCTTGCCTGCCTTCCCCTCTGTGGGGGTGGCTGAAGGAAGCAGAGAAGCCAAAACAGTTCGTATTCTGCAACCGTTACGCTTCTGCATTGCCTCTAAATGAACGTGAGTTTTATCTCAGGCTGGCAATGGTAGGCTCAGCTGCAGTTTTGATGGGAGAAGCTAACAAGTGATTTACTTAAATGGGTACATATTCAAGGCCCAATTTGTTCCTGACTGATGGCAACAGTAGTCTACCATTGGCGTCAAAGAAAGCCACCTGAGTATCACTCAGTGACAGTAATATTGCATCTCCTCCTATATGTTGCAATTAACGTACCAGAGGTATTGCACAGATCTCCATAATTGCTTTACTGTGTAACACAGCTTTTGTCTTTGCAAAAGGTTTCACCTTAAAATAAACTGGAAAGCATATCTGTGTATCTTCCATAATAAAAAATGGGCTGTTGATCTCTACTTCGTATGAAAATCAGCATCAGAAAGGAGAGCAGGGAAAATGTGTTTCTTTACATAGGGAAAACTTAAAAAAATGTAATCCAAAGGGTTGAAAACCTAGAATGACAGATATCATGAAAATAAAAATGGTGAAGATTGGACTGCAACATTAATATCATAAAAACCCCTTAATGTTAGAGTCTGTATGGTTGAACCTGGGTGTCTTCAGTGAGGGCGGGACTGATGTAAGATTCATTCTTAAGTTAAGAATTTTAGTACGTCAGAGGATGACAGACTTCCGAATTTTCATCAGGGAATTTGAAATGGGGTATTCATCCTGGTCTCAGATTTTAGTGGCTAGGCTTTAAGAGGTGTTGCCTTCAACGCTACAGGCTCTGGTCTCACTGTGGTGTGGCCGGTTACATTCAGCATAACAGCATTTGGGTGAGATGGTATTGCCCTTTGCCACCCAAATACAACGTTTTTTGTAGAAGGGAAAATACTTCCTACTTACATTAGACACCTCAAAAACTACTGTATAAGTACTTTGCTAAATACTGTAGTGTTACATCCCTTTGATACTTCTACATCTGAAATACCACATTCACATTAATAAAGGATGCTATGTAAAGAAGGTTCATATATATAAAATATATGCAAAATTATATGTAAAATACGTAAAAAACATGAAAAATCATATGTTCCAAGCATGAGGGGATGCTGATCGTCAGTTTTGTGCACATTGTAAATAGTTGCATTCAATGATCAGTGATTTTTGCTGTCATTTACTTTAAAAAGACTCATACATTTCTTGAAAGCAATCTAATTAGGCTGTAAAATAAATACAGATTCATCTTTTATTTTCATCGCTGGCCTTTCCCTCTGCCTAAGTGGTAGTGCCATGGTTTTCAGGATGATCAGTCTTACACACACAGTATCAAAGTAGCCTAAAAGTAATAAACAACAAGTGCTTGAGCTTTCAGAGTTCAATAACCAGATATTTATAACACTACTTTTTCTGCCCTTGTGGGTTATCTACTTGGCAGTTAACCTTACCACTACTCTCTCTTTTAAAATACATCCCATTTGTTCAAAAACGAGTAGGGGAAAACCAGCGCGATGTGGCTCCCGTGCTGGCTGTCAGTCTGCTGCTTGGCCTGGCTCTGCCAGAGAGCATCTCCCGAGCTGCTGAGCTGCAGGTGGCTCAGTCACCCTGTCCCGGTGAAGGAACCCCCTCCTGCTCTTCTTCTCTCTCTCTTTACAGGGTTCCCTCAGCCCATCTCGGCTTTTTTCAGTCCTGGCAGTTCTGCCTTTGAGGGATGTGGCTGCCAACGTGCACCAAGTCCCCATCCTGTTTCTGAACGTTATTAATCCTGATGGCAGGAGTTCTCTGCAGATAAGGATTTGAACCACCCAGTCCGTGCTGGCTGGCTAGCAAGAATTTACCTGCCCCTGGAGGAAAGATGGTTTCAATCTGAATGACCAGATACTTTAGCACTGTTTCGGTGTCCTGAGTCTGCCTGGCCTCTGCTGGCAGCCACCCCACCACAGCCATGTCCGCAGAGGCATCTAGCAGGGACCTCTCTGACGGGGCTTGCTTCCAGCCTAGCTCAAACCCATCCCAAATGACACAAGTTAAACGAACTGAAGCATTGTCTGAAAGCACAGTTGTGCCCAGATCAGGGCTTTTGCTGGCATTGCTAGGTGTGATTTTCCTGTGTCCGTAGCCAGCACAGCTATGCTCGTAAAGCTCCGTAGTAGAGACCTGGCCAGAATCCTTCAGATCCTCCCTCGCAGCCTTGGCAAAACAACCCTTTTAACTTTGTTGGAGCCAAGACGGCTCTACTCTTCCCAATTAATAGTCCGGACTTTGTTCTCTCAGTGACCAAAAATTTGCCCATGTGGGATTGGCTTATGTCTCCAGTCACCGCTTCATATCCTGCTTGAAATATTACCCTGGCACCTCTGTCTGTGCTACTGGATGCCGACATCTGTCCTGTGCTTTTGAGAAGGCAAATCAAATTCTGTGCACACACCTCTCCTGGCGCATCAAAAGC
Source organism: Anarhynchus alexandrinus (assembly GCA_008711295.1). Classification (NCBI taxonomy): domain Eukaryota; kingdom Metazoa; phylum Chordata; class Aves; order Charadriiformes; family Charadriidae; genus Anarhynchus; species Anarhynchus alexandrinus. The sequence continues at coordinate 6,344,572 of VUYV01000032.1, read as the reverse complement.
TTTGGTTGCCTGTGTCCACAGGGCTTCCTTGTCCGTGTGTGTAGCGCTGGGCTTGCTGGCGGTATACCCCACATCTCCAAGCCCTCTACGCAGAAGCAGTGCTGAAGCACTGCCTCCCTGCTCTCGCCTTGACATTTCCTCGGCTGATGTTATGCTAGCATAAGGCTTTTATTTGCCCAGGATGATGTGTAATTTTGTCCATGTGTAGAGGTGATAAAGTACTTGAATACACCAGAGAACATTTTCCTAACGCCATGTGGTGTGTTTATGATGTGTTGACATTTTTTAGAGAGAAAGAGTGGCTGAAAGAACATCAGAGCATTGCAGAGATATGCACGGGTGTTGGGTTGGTGGCAGAGAAGAAACACAGAGAGATATGAAAGACAACGGGTATTGGGGCTAGTACCTTATTTTCATGCTTCACGTTGGGATTTCTGGAAGAGTGCTAGTGTGATATGGTGAGATCAAGTCCCTCTGCGGACATGAGATATAAAGCAGTAACTCCAAAACTTCATGAAAAAATTAGATATAGATGACTGAAGGCAGTTTGCCCCAGTTACCTCCAATGCCCCAGGACACCCTCCCAGTGGTACTTCTCTTAGTCGTCCCTCATTCATTTGGACAGGACATCTTCCCACACATGAGGATGTCAAACGTGGCCATCACGGGAAGTGCCCAGATAATTCACCAGCACTTTCAGCACTTGCAGAAGTTGGCGATCACCTAAGAAACAAGGTGGTTGGCTTCTGAAATTTGTTTGAATGCATGTTTCAAAAGTGGCATGTAAATGATGTGGCTCAGTGCAGTCTATTGACATCCTCTGACACTGCAGAGCAGTGCTTTTACATGAAGTAAGCACCAAACAGTGCAAATTGCCTTACATGAGTGGAAGATATCCATGAAAGCAATTCGGGTCCAGGATGAAAGAAAGCAAGGGAAATAGTGGGGCTCACATTATGTCAGTTCTATTTTAAGGAACAGCTGCTAAAACATGTTGTTCATGGACAGTGGCTTTTTCCGACTGATATTTTACAGTGTTTTCAGTGCTAATTTTGCTCAGTTCTTTAAACTCCTGATGTGAGGAAACAGGTAATTTACAAGAGGTGTATTGAACGTCATTAATCTGATGAAATATATTGGGAGGATTGATTTATTCACTATATTAAATAACCACTTACATGCAAAACACTCTGCTTTCTGACTGGGAACATGAGGACATGTGTAATTTGCTTGCTGATTTTTTAATACTTACATGAAACCTTTTGGCAAAGTCACAGCAGCCTCTGTTTTTTGTTTCTGTTTTTCACAGTTAAGCAGACAGCAGTGCACGTTTAACAAAAACACAGAGCTTTATTAGACTTAGAGGCATGTGCAAGAGACAGCTTTAGAAAAATACTTTCAAGACATGCTAATCATCTGCGAGAAGTAAATATGTGACGGCCCAGTAACCAATGAACAGACAAGGTCTTCAGGAGATGCTCAGGCTGTAAAACATGCTGCAGTGCAACTCCACATAAAAGATGCTGAAGCAATCTCCAAGGGAGTCGTTACATCTATTTGTCACAGCTCTGCACCACACTCGGTCACCGAGGCGGAATGATGCAGCTCTTTGACATCCCGTTCTGAAGTCGGATTGCTGAGCCCAAGCCAGATGATCTCTGCCCTGTGCTCCAGTGCATGGGACGAGCGGCTCAGCGGTGCCCAGGCTCCCGCTCTCACAGCAAGGGCAGTATCCTGCTCTGCTCAGAGCCAACACAGACCACTGAGTCCGAACCCCTCTGCTTGCCACGAGCAGCCAGGTACCACCCCACCTGGGAAGTTACTGCTCTTCCAGACCTGCCCATGTGTGTTCAGCGTGTGAAAACTCTCTCATGCAGTTCAGACCTCGGTTAGAAAAATCCAGTCTGTAAATTTTAGTTGGGGTTTTGACAAAATCTGTGGGCAGCAATTATGCAAGCAGCTACCCCAGCAGATCGGAGGAGTCATATCCTCTGAGAGCGTGAGTGGTGACAGGCAGCAGTGGTGGGATGCCTGGGACGGGATCCCTGCCTGCCCGTAGTGTCCTCCGGTAGTCTGGTACTCTGATTCTGACTGACACTGCTTTTACCCTTAAAAAGGGAAGAAATCTTAATGCTTCATTTATTGCATATATTTGTAAATTTGGCCTATGACAACACCTTGAGAAGTAAAGACAAAATGAAATGTTCAGGTTTTCCAATCAGAGAATATGCTTGATTTTATTTCTATTATTTGAAGGACATTTTGAATTACATGCAAGTCTAAGGTTCTCCATGCGACCAGATAGATGTCAAATTTTCATATTAGAAAATTAATTATTCTATGTACATTGTAATAGTAGGTAGCTGTCATCCTTGATGCATATATAGCACTGACCTCATTTAGGTTGGCAATCTGTGAGTGGATGGAGCTCTATGCAGTTAAACTGTTGAGCGCTCCCTCAGGGTGAGGACTCCACGGTGGAGCACTGCTGCTGTGCCTGGGCAGCGTGGACCTCATCAGCACCAAAGCTGCCTCTGACAGGGTTTACTTGCGTGAATCGATTCTGCAGGGCTGGACCTCTGAGCTTCTTCCATTAACCACTAACATATGGAAACACCGAAAATAATTCCAGCTCCATCTGTCAGTCTGCTAGAGATGTTTTCATACTGTGACATATGATGCATAAAGTGAATAATGGCTTTTTGCCCTCTGTGCTTGGTTGAGAAAAAATAATTCCTGACACAAACCCACATTTACATGATATCCAATGTTCAATCCCATCTTTCAGCTCCACTAGTTTTGTACTCTTCCCCTTCCATTTAGCTTTAAAAGTGGGAAAACTGACTGACATTCTGGTTCAATAGGATCTTTGTTGCTAGAAGGAAGGATGTGACAGCATAGTGAGATATGGCAACTCCCAAATGCTGCAAATCTACTGGCTTAAGTTGTTTGCAGGGGGAACATCCCTTTGCTGTCAGCCAGTTGGTATAAAGGACAGTTTGGCACAGTGAAGAGGAACTATTAAGAATTCAGCAACAATTTTGAAGCTAAGCACATGTCTATGTTGTGACCCAGAGAGCAGCAGGAAGCATTAGGTACTTCTAGCTCTCATCTCACATTTATCTATTTTACACCGTTCTGCACATCTGTACAGATCCAGCAGAAAATTGCTTTGAAATTAAAACAAGAGTGAAGAGAAGTTGCAAACAAGAATAAATAAGAAACAAGGGACAGCAACACCTTGAGGCTGTCGGTTATTAGGACAGATTTCAGCAAGTGCCTTGGAATGATCTAGCTGTTTGTCTAGACTTTCTGAGATGGGTTATTCAAGGGCACACGCAGCCTTCGTCAGGACCGGGCTCGGCACCATGTGGCTCCCAACCAGACGTGGAGCTGGAGGGCTGTGCGCTCTTCTGGACCGTAGCCCTTTTTTGACCCTCGCAGTGAAGTTGTGCCTCTTAGTTACCTGGATGCCAACTGCTATGCATATTCCACTCCTAAACAAAGCGCTTTCATCAAAAAAGGAGAAAACTGTAACATTATTGCATTACATCATTACATAGAGCACCGTGGTTCTATCAAACCGCAAGGGAAAGAATCTTTTTGGGAGCGTTTTGCTAGTGTAAGTTGAAACCTGTTGACTTTCTCACTGGCAAAGCTACATTTGTTTGTGGCTTTTATTCCTGGCGGGTGCTTCTGGAGCTGGGTCTTTAAATCTGGCAGTGCCAAACAGCTGCAGCCTGTGGTGGCCCTTTTCTAACATCTTGCTCCTTTCCTCTCTTTCCATGGACAAATCCCAAAACGATGCTGTTTTTTTCCTTATTGCTGACATAATGGTGCATCTTCCCAAGAATAATAAAAGCCGACTGGGAACACAATAGATGGCCTTTTGGCTAAATATTTTGTAAATACCACATGAGTATTTTAGGATTAATGACCTATTTGCATTTGTCAGTCAGGGACATTGTCTGATTCTCTGTCTTTTCAATTTCTTTTGCTTCTGTGTTAATTGGTGTCAATGTTCCTTACATGCAGAGGAATTTTATTAATCTGATAACTGGCCAATCTGTTATTGCTGCTTTCCCAGGTCCCTCCAGATACCTAAGGTGATTGTGGATTCCACACGTCATGAACTCTAAATGTGTATTTAAGCCATTAACATAAATGCAATTTTTTCTTTTAAGATTTTTTTTTTAAACATGGTAATAAATGAACAGTGAACTGATCAGAAAAAATATTTTTTTCTTCAGTTTAAGTAGCAAGTTTTAAGGTCACTGCTGACAATAGGCCAAACATAATGGTCTCATGGACTTTTGAGGAGAAAGATGTGGATGCAGAGGGAAACAGCTTCATTGCAAGGATTAATGGAACTGCTACTCATTCAATAACTGCATGCAGTTATACACTGCAACTGCAATAACACTTATGGAAGGCAAAAAGACTGTTCAGACAATCATTTAAGATTTTGTAAGTTCAAACGTAACATACACAAATCAAGAGGATGAAGATCTTGCTAAATACTGAAGTCATTTGATCACAAGTACAAATGAAGGCAAAAGCAATGGAAAAGCCTAGGAAAAAAAAAACCCTGGGAGATGATAAAACAAGCCATTTAGGAAACATCTCCTAACAGAATGATGACAATCTCGTTCATCATTGTTATTCAGGCAAAAACAACTTATGCAACAAGGCCGTTAGAGGTGAACAACAGATGAATTGGAAAATAAGATAATGGAAAATTTGATATAGTTTGGAAGAGCAAGGGGGGACCTTAACTATCAAGAGAGACTCGCATTGGGGGTCTTTTTGCTATACCATGAGCTGTTGAAGTTTTGAGCTTTGAATGTGTGCTGAGAGCTAAGAATAGGGAAACATTTTCTTGAACACATATCTTGTTCCTTTTTGCTGATTTTGATGTGCCAAGAAGGGTAAATGTGATATTTCTTTCTTCTTCTAAGAGGAACAGAAAAGGACTGCCCATATGGGCTTACCTTTCAATCACTAAAGAGTAGAAATGCAATAGATCTGTAACTCCTTTTTTGGGATATCTTGGTATACATACAGGTGCAGAGCTCCAAACATATGCAAATGCTAGCTCGTGTATATTGATGTGGAATCTTTCAATAAATGCAGATGTGGCACCCCAGAGGATTGTGCATGCCAGTTTTTGGATGTCACAGCTGCCTGCAGTTAAATAGTTGTGCATTGAAATAAACGCATTAGTGTCTGCATATATTTGGAGCACTGCACCTGTATACAACACAAGGAAGCCAAATATATCCACTAACTATGAAACGTTGCTTGATGAAGACAGATGTCCACTGTTTGGCTCCAGACGTCTGGGTACATTATGCAATGGGGTTGTGCATGTGATATCTGACTGTGAACTCTATCGCTATAGAGAGGTCAGGTGTTGGCACTCTTGGCATGAGTGGGAGAATGGTTCAGGTGGACCACCAGACTGGTTGGCAGATTCATGTTTCAGACTAGACCTTCAGCTGGGGTACAGCTCCATGACAAGCAATGGAGCCTGGAGGTTTGTGCTGGCTGAGGATCTTGCCCACACAATCCTCTCTGGTAAGCATTTATGAGTAGGGAAATTATTTTCAACACATTATTTGTAAAAAGTCCAAAATGAAGTGATGCATTTAATTTCCACAGGAAAAAAAAATAAATCCTTTGGTCTGGATTCAAAAAATGCAGAAAGCACCAGAAGGAAAGTAGTCGTGACATTTTATTCAATAGTTCTCTGGATCAACACTCACAGAGGACACAAGAGACCAGGACAACATGAACTCCAGCTTCTGCACCCCAGCAGAGTGCCCCGAGAAGAGAAGAGGAGAAGGGCCAGGCCAGCTGGAGGCAAATGTGTCTCCACCTCCTTCTCTTGTCTTTCACCACGGCCTAGGCAGAAGGGCTGCACGGCACCTGGTGACAGAGGAGAGCAGTTCAGGGTGGAGTCTGGGACTGGAAAACATCCATATTTCACAAAAAATATTTGGAACTGGTCTTTTCCACGTTCTCTTCCTTTGGATGTACTCCAGCTTCTATAAAAAGTCATTGGAGCAGGGGCTGGAATTTCAGTGTTTTGTCTTTTGATGAAAATGCTTGGCATTGACTTTTTTTCCCACAAGGAATAAACAATATTTTTTTCTTACCAATCCTCTTCCCCCCCACCACTGCATACTGTAACCTGCAAGTCCCATGCCCGCATTTTCATAGTGCAAAACTGCAAGTCAAAACACACCATAAATTGTAATTTCAGGCATCATTTTGCCAAGCCCAAACTTAGAATCATTGAATCGTTGAGACTGGAAAGGACCTTGGGAGGTCGCTAGCCCAGTCTCCTGCCCGAAGCAGGGTCAACACTGAATTCAGAGCAGGTTGCTAACTAGACTTGGTCTAGCTAGTGGAAAATCTCCAGGGAAGGAGGTACCACAAGCAAACTTCCTGGGTAACATCTTCCAGTGCTGACTGTCCTTGTGATTAAGATGTTTTCCCTTATGACCAGTCAAAATCTCCCCTATTTCAGTTGATGACCATTGTCTCTCATCTTCCTGCCATGCACCTCTGCAAAGCCTGGCTCCGTCTTCTCAGTGACCTTCTCTCCAGTAGCACTGGAAGGTTGCTACAGGGTTCCCCCAAGCTTTCTCCACCCTGTTCCCTGTTTCTTCATCCTTGTGGAGTCTGGGATTATATACAGTGGTTTTCAAAGCCATTCTTTAAACTTTCAGAATGTGAACAAGCTTTGTAAACTGGTATCTTTCCTCTTTTCCTCACTGTTTGCAATTAGAATAATTATTTAATGTCATTGAAACTCAGTGAAACAAAATACTCTACCCTGCAATGAAAAGGCGTCTCACAAGTTGTTCTTACAAGAAAGATTACCACTGGTCCCACCACATCTCAGAGGGCTTTGTAAAGATACTGTGCTTTTTCCTACATATGCGCGTAGAAAACTGTACTAAATAGACTTCATCTGCGCTGATCCAAGACCACCTGGTAATGAATTTGCATTGGACAGAATGATACGAGGGATAGATAATATTGGACTGATCTACTGCAATATGCTGATAAGAAGAAAATAGCTCCAAACCTTTATTTCAGTTTATGGAAAGAATTTACATCAGCAGTTGTAGCAACTGTCTTCTGAGAATATGGTTTAGTTATCCACACAGTAAGAAGAGAGAATAGTCCATCTTAGAGGGCTGCATAGAAAGGGGAGAATCAGAAATGGAAGTTAATGTGAGGAAAAAAAAAACATCAAGACATATAATAGACACTCAGTAGACATATCCAGAGCATTTAAATTAGACGTGTATTTATTTGTATAATTTCTCACATTATTCGACCATTAACATAGCTTGTACAATTATAGCTTTGGATATTTTATTTCACCGTATGTCATAATGCTGTAAGATGACTTAAAAATAAAATAGTTCCGAGACTTATCATAATTTTTTCAGTACATTAATGTGGAGATATCTGGTGTAATAGGCATGAATGCAGAAGAAAATAGTCCTTGTTTTAAAGCGATTACAAACTAACAATGTGAAGAAGATGCCTTAACTCCAGGCAGAATTGTCCATGGAATGAAGCCCTAAACAGATAATAGGGGTGACAGAAAGAAATTTGCTTCTCCCACAGAAGTCCAAGATAAAGGTGTGAGAATCACTGTTGTTTTCCTGTGTGTGTTTGACAAAAATGTGCAATTTTGCAAAGGCAAGCATTTTGCTCTGACCAGCAGCAGGGAAACCCACAGGGTGAGGAAAACCATTTGTCACACAGAAATTGTGAGAGATGTTTGCATATAAACTTTTAATTAAAATTGCTGCTCTTACCCTACTGCTAGTGGAAGCCATAAGGGTGACAAATTAGCTCTCTTGCAACCCAAACAGTATGGGTGCTAACTGTTAGAGATTATGAAGCAGTATTAAGTCTGGAAGAAACCTGGTTTATGATCTTACATGGGGATCCATGTAAATGATCCCATTTTTTAGCGCAGCTGTCAGAGTTCTCAGAAGTACTGTGATTATAAAGCCAGCGAGGATTGCAGTTACCCATATACTTAAGTACAGATTTGGCTCTAAATTACAGTGATAATATAAGCGTAGGTCCTGCTTAGCTCTGTAGCAAGTTTTGTGCTGGCAAATGTCTGCTGAGCTCGTACGGTTTCACCAGGGCTTGGCAAGGGAAGGGGGGGTCCCACTGCAAGACTGCACCAGAGCTTGCTCCTCAGTGGCATTATGCTGCCCCGAGGATCTCTGAGGGCTCTTCAGAGAACGTATTGGCCAAGGTGGGCAAGGGAAGGATGGCCAAAGGAGGCAAATATCTCTAATCTGCTGCTGCTGGAAGCTGCAGAGGCAGGGGGAAGTGCACGACGTTGCTCAGTGGAGGGGACATTCTGCTGCCCAGCACTGGGAATTGCCATTGCACTCTTTGGGCCCTTATTGTATCCAGTTTCACAAGCAGAGTGGGAGCCAAAGAGGAAAGTGGTCTTGTCAGAGGTTACAGAACAAATCAGTGCAGGAGATGGGAAGAGACTTAATCCTCAGTAGGAGTCTATTGATTTTTTAACTGCTGGGCACATTTGGCTGCTGAAAGAGTCTTAGGGCTCAAATGAGATACAAGAACAAATAATTCACAGCAGACCTCAAAGATGAGAAATTTTTGGCTATGCATCTTACCTCCTCTATAATTTCTTTTCTCAATTTTTGTAATGGAATATGGTGAAAAGTTATGCAGAGATAAAAAAACAACCCCAAACGAATGGGATTTTGTCTTCAGCAGTGGAAACATGGATTGTGAAGGAGAGCAGAAAAATAGCTCATGGTCATCCACTAAAATATGAAGGACGTCAATGCATTACCTAAGCATGGACATGGCTTACTTGGGTATCCCACCTGGTCTTCAGCTGCCGCTCCAGTGAGAAACACAACTCCCATGGGTTCTGTCTTCTGGCCTCATTTGTCATCTCAGAAATGTATGCATATGCAAATAAAGCTTCACTCAAGGAGTGGTTCTCTGCTATAGGGCAGACTGTTTCAGGTCCATAAACCGCTGGGTTTGGTATTGCTGTGAAGTTAGTTCTCACTTTTAGTTATGTCTACACCTTCTGTGCTTGGGGATTTAAGTGATCTCTCTTGAGTTCACTTGAACTTTCATGAACAATACTGTGTGCAAAATTCAAATTACTAGAAAATAACACTTCCTTTCTTTTAGTTCATCTGTCTTGTTTTTGAGTAGGGCCTGTCATGGAAATGGATTGGTGCATCTGGTCTGCTTGGGAAAAAAGAACAGTATTAGTATTAAGTATTAGAATGAATTACTGATGATATCATCNGTGATAATATAAGCGTAGGTCCTGCTTAGCTCTGTAGCAAGTTTTGTGCTGGCAAATGTCTGCTGAGCTCGTACGGTTTCACCAGGGCTTGGCAAGGGAAGGGGGGGTCCCACTGCAAGACTGCACCAGAGCTTGCTCCTCAGTGGCATTATGCTGCCCCGAGGATCTCTGAGGGCTCTTCAGAGAACGTATTGGCCAAGGTGGGCAAGGGAAGGATGGCCAAAGGAGGCAAATATCTCTAATCTGCTGCTGCTGGAAGCTGCAGAGGCAGGGGGAAGTGCACGACGTTGCTCAGTGGAGGGGACATTCTGCTGCCCAGCACTGGGAATTGCCATTGCACTCTTTGGGCCCTTATTGTATCCAGTTTCACAAGCAGAGTGGGAGCCAAAGAGGAAAGTGGTCTTGTCAGAGGTTACAGAACAAATCAGTGCAGGAGATGGGAAGAGACTTAATCCTCAGTAGGAGTCTATTGATTTTTTAACTGCTGGGCACATTTGGCTGCTGAAAGAGTCTTAGGGCTCAAATGAGATACAAGAACAAATAATTCACAGCAGACCTCAAAGATGAGAAATTTTTGGCTATGCATCTTACCTCCTCTATAATTTCTTTTCTCAATTTTTGTAATGGAATATGGTGAAAAGTTATGCAGAGATAAAAAAACAACCCCAAACGAATGGGATTTTGTCTTCAGCAGTGGAAACATGGATTGTGAAGGAGAGCAGAAAAATAGCTCATGGTCATCCACTAAAATATGAAGGACGTCAATGCATTACCTAAGCATGGACATGGCTTACTTGGGTATCCCACCTGGTCTTCAGCTGCCGCTCCAGTGAGAAACACAACTCCCATGGGTTCTGTCTTCTGGCCTCATTTGTCATCTCAGAAATGTATGCATATGCAAATAAAGCTTCACTCAAGGAGTGGTTCTCTGCTATAGGGCAGACTGTTTCAGGTCCATAAACCGCTGGGTTTGGTATTGCTGTGAAGTTAGTTCTCACTTTTAGTTATGTCTACACCTTCTGTGCTTGGGGATTTAAGTGATCTCTCTTGAGTTCACTTGAACTTTCATGAACAATACTGTGTGCAAAATTCAAATTACTAGAAAATAACACTTCCTTTCTTTTAGTTCATCTGTCTTGTTTTTGAGTAGGGCCTGTCATGGAAATGGATTGGTGCATCTGGTCTGCTTGGGAAAAAAGAACAGACTTAAGTATTAGAATGAATTACTGATGATATCATCTGGAGAAAAGAGGCTTTATTTCTCCAGAAACTATTAACCTCTGTTTTAAACTAATCTTTTCCCTCAGAGGCCTAATATGTTTGGGGAACTGTATATCTGGAGGAACTGAAATGGAAATTGGGAATCTTCCTCTTTTCTATCAAGTTTAAATTGTACCTAAAGAATTGTGCAGAAATGGGAAATGGTTAGATTTCAGTAATTCAGTCACTCATAGGTAATAATGAAGGGTCTTCCTCTGACCCTCCAGAGGACAAAATCCACACCACAGTATCAATGGGGCTTTTGGGAGCCTGACAGCTGAGAAAGGCTTCTCAGTCACGTTGCCAGGAGAACGCCTTAGCCAGGGAGAGTGACTTTGGCCTTGTGATTTAAGGGTAAACTGTCACTGAAGCTGTGGACAAGCATTTTTGAACCCTTTGACATGCTGTAAAGTAAATAAATTAAATACTATATTAAATAAAGCACCTTTCAAAAATCAGCTTTGGACAGTATGGCAAGATTTTTAAAACTTTGGAATTTCCAGAAGTCTGCAGGAGTGTGCAATTTCATCTGAATTTGGATCAGAACCTTACCGTGTTGGAATTATGTTATTAAAAATTTAATTTCTGCACCTCAGGAGCTGCAGGAGATGTCTCTGCAAGAAGACAGTGTCAGACGGGACGTCAGGAGCCGTCCCCAGCCCAGCTGCCAGCCTTCCTGCACGATGTGCTAGAGACAGCAGAGCTGGTCCTTGCTGGTCTGGGGCCTTCACTGGCCACAGCTGAGCACCGCTCCACCCTGCTGGGGTCTGTTACCAAAAATTGCTCCACCAGCTCCCACTGTCAGGAAGGAGAAAATAGAAGTCACCATCTTCCTCTTCCATCCATGGCACAAAGGGTTACTCACTTCTGCTGACGAGAGCATAATGCCTACTTAATTATGTCATGGTCGCAGTCTTTTTTAATTCTCAAATTAATTTAATGTAAGGAAAGTGTTCTGAAAATGTAAATTGCAATGGGTCCAACCTACAGTGGAGCACCTTTTGCCAGGAAGCAAGTATCACCCAGTAAGAAATACAAAAACCATTAATTCTGAATACCTGCTGCTTGTGTAAATGGTGGTACTTAAATTTTTGTGCTTCTCTCAATCATGGATATTTGGGGGCGCACATAAGTTTCCTCTGGAAATCTACATTGATCTCCAGAGTAAATGTTCTGTTGTATTAGCTGCCTATTTAGTGTTTGTGGTCTTGTATTTCTTCTTTTGGGTTGTGACTGTGTGAAGTATCTGTCTGTCATTTATATGTCTAAAAATATGAGAAAGTTAAAACCAGTGATTTTTAGGCTTTTGGCAGCATTATGGTTTGGAGTGAGAACATTATGCAATGGAGTGAGATTACTGATTTGAGATGTGCAAAATTATAACTGATGTGCTATTGATTATGTATACATCTATATGTATGTATGTACATGTATATAGATAGATAGATAGTATTGAACTCATGGGACTGAACTGCTTCTGTAGGCAGTCTTCCAGAGAGGCAACTCATGAAAGATTGCTCCTGATAAGAGGCGATCAGGGCAGGTCTGCAGGTCCATGCAGAGCTGGAAGGGATGCTAGCTGTGGCTCCCTGCGAGTTTGCTGCCATCCTGTCACTGTGCTCCTGTTTCGGGTCTTGGATGCCAGCGTGAAACTCCCTTATCTGTCTCACCTACACTTGGTCCAAATAATGCATTTCCATCTGTAGAGGTATCATTTCAGCAGTGCCACAGAAACTCATTCATTGGATCAGCGTTGTATACTGTCTCAAAGTCTTTGAGAGTAATGAGTAGAGGTGAATTAATGAGTACAGAGAAATACTTTGTGTAGTCTTAGCATCCAGAACAGATAACCCTCCCAAGTTTTGGAAGTTCTGTCTCATTCTGTCATGGCAGTACGTTTGTGTGAAATATGTGCCTGGATCTCACTTGAAATCGGGAGGATTCTGGCATTAAATGATCACTTTAGCTGTTATCTCTGTATCTCTGTATGTTTGGCATAGTGGTTCAGGTTTTAAACTCTTCTCCTGGATTCCTGTCTCTGAAAATCACCACTTCTAAAAAGCTGCCGTATCTTCCCTATTGTAAAGGATCAGCATGAAGAAGCAGATATGAGCTGCTGATGTGAGCTATATGCACAGCCTCCCAGTGCAGGAGGTCCTTAGCAGATACCACTGTGAGCTACACCATCATAACCACATGAGCGATCTTGCCTTGAGGACCAAGGTTATCGGAAGCCAGTGAGGAGGAGAGGGGACACGTGTACATCTCCAAGAGCATCACGAGAGATTGTGTTGGTGCTGCCTTCTCTAATAAGCACCACACAATTAGGAGCTTTTCTGGACATGCTGAATCTGTGAAATGGGACCATGCTGAGCAGTGAGTGGGGTGGGATGGAGAGGAGGGCAATTTTGTTTGAGTTAGAGAAACTTTTGGTTCAGCTTGGATGACAAATTAGAAGAGGAAGGTCAGACCACCTGCAACCTGATGGTCCATCAGAAAGTTTGCTCATCTAGAGGCCCTCGGGGTAGGCTGCAGCTCCGGGTCAGTTGTGAGTCCAAAGGTGACAATGATAAAGGAGATGCTGCATATTCCTGACTGACTGACTGGCCTTGTCAAGACCTGGATAGTCTCACAGCAGACAACCTGCCCTGTCACTTGACAGCCATGGCTGTTGATGGGCCTGGGACCTGAAATAATATTATTTCCACTTCAGCAGAGCTCAAAAATTAACTCACAATTTATAGCGATGGTCAAACACTTCTGTCTTTTTTATGTTAGTTATTAACTAAGAATATTTTTCACTGGAGGTTTATTTTGACAAAACCCTCTGAAATTACTTGCATCAGTGAACTATAATATAGGTAAAGCTCCATATAAATTATTTGATAGTGAATTAAAAAATAACAAGACAGCAAAGCTTGAAGAAATCACTTGCTCTTTGATTGGATTTGGGACCCCTCAGGTGACTCAGTTGATTTGCCAGGAAATGTTAATTTTAAAACCAGAGCACACCCTCAGCCTAAACCAAAAGCCATGCCTGAAAGTTTAACACACAAAGTTTCAGCATATTCCCAGCTATGACTGACTGAGGTTTTTATTATTCCACACTGCTCAGGGGTCTCTTTTAATTAATATCAAACACTGTGGTACAGAAGGAAATACATTAAAAAGGAAATTATTAAATTTTCCCCCAGCTGTTATTGCTAGATATGCCATATTTTTGACTAGTGATTATTAATAGAATTCTACACTGTAATTCCGATGCTGCTCTATTACATATCTTAAGAGGCAAAAATGGTCTGGAAATGAGAGCTCAGGTCTGAGGTACAAGATTATTCATTAATCTCTTCCACAGCGTGACCTTGGGAGACTGCCTCAATTTCCCTGTCCCTCAGTTAAGCTAATAACCGCTTGCTTCCCATGGCCGCTATGAGGTTTAATTAATAACTCAAATTTGTCTCGGGTCTGCACACTTCCTTTTTCTGTACTGTAGACTCAAGTGCACAACTCCTGTCATCGTACAGCGCCTGGGAAGGGAGGTTACAGCATCAGAAAGGATGCCCTGCAGGCACAGGGACACTGGTCTGGTCTCCGGGTCAAAAAGGGCTTGGAGAGGCCAAGGCAAGAGAATTTGACTTGCAGACAAGAAAAGTCTTCCACACAGAAAGCCAGAAAAGGGATGAGCGCTACCTGACAGCTGTCCCCATAGCTGAGCCTCCTGTAAGAGCAGGAGCCTGTCTGGCACGTGGAGATGGATGCTTTTCACTTTGTGAAACCTCAGCAAGGGATATTGTAAAATATCGTCACTGAAAGGATGCCTGTATGCAAAACGTACCATAGAGTGAGATGTGAAGTGTGGAAGAGAAAGGAGGAGCGTAAAGGGTATCTTTTCAACTACGGGTTGGTAATCAGCAGTTTCATGAAATGTGTGCACAGAAACTCTGTCTGCGGTGGAGATGGTGCAATTCTCTGTGCCCTGTGTACTCACAAACACCTGGAAATGTGCCTCTGAAAGCAACGCTGTCCTAAAACTGTAGTTGCAAGTCTTTTTAAAAGATAGAAAGCAAGAGTGGGTTTCTGAGATCTGATATCTAATTTTGAGGACAAAACTACACAGGAGACTGGAGTCATGGCCAGAATCCAAACACTTCATTGTATTGTGCCATTTCCTACGTAAGAGGCAATTAAAATGCAGCAACTTGCGCTGTTCCACTGCGGTGTAGCCATTAAGCTTCAGTTTGCACGTTAGGGTCCTATTTGGCAAGCAGAATATTTGTGCTAGTTGTGCAAAAAGACGCCACAAGACCATACACGTCCCTGAGTGCCCAGCGTGACACTTTGGAAAATCTGTGTGTGTTAAAATTATGAGGCCTGGTGGGTTTATGAAGGTCTCATATCTATAAATACCATGATCCAGGTTTATACTTAAAAGCACATTATCAGTTTTAAACTACTAATAGAATAAAAAAGCATTCACGGTGTGGCCACCAGTAGAGTTGCCCCCCAAAATGAAAGAAAATCACAAGTAGAGCATTTCTATGAGATCTAATTTTGCAAACAGATTTTGATTTTTTTTTTTCTTTCAGATGAGTGCTACCTGAGAACCGCAGCTCTCAATGCACTTGACTGGAAAAAACCCTATGAGCTGAAATGTGTAGGCTCAGTGAACGTCTAATCAGCGGTTTCCTAACAGGGTCTCCATCTCCAGATTTAGGTTGGAAAGATTGACACAGAAAATGGAGACTCTTAACCTTTCTCTTACATTTGGAAGAATGAGAGAACAGATGAAGTGTGATCTAAGTAAGATAAAGGGAAGCTCAACAAGGTCCGAGAAGAAGTGATGTGACCAGGAGAAGCCTGAACTAGCGGAACCATGAAAAGGAACGTTCCATAGGAAAATTCCCTCAAATGCTCAAGACAGGTGAAGATGCTCTGGCAAGGATGTGCACAAGGTTTCTTCAGGCAGATCCTATATCTCCTTTGCTGGCAAAACCAGTTTAGAATTGTTCAGTTTTTTCTAGTAAAACAGCATCCTGAGAGCTCCTAACACAATGCAGTGCCATCTTCTTTGCTCTCTTCTTGACCTCACCCACTCCTGTTTTTTGCAGAGGCTCAGATACGCTCTGAACTTTGTGGCTTACTTTCTTGACTTACTGCATTTTCCTTGAGGAGTTAGATTAAAAATGAAGGGGTGCAGGGAGGACACCTTTGGGTAATGGAGTTGAAGTAACGGGGTATTTTGAGACACTGGTCATGAGATCAAGAGACAAATGGTCTCCCATCTCCTGCAGAAGGCAGGAGACAGTCAGGGTCTACATGGGAGAGGTCCACACCTGCAGCTGTCGCTTACTCAGTCTTAGGAGAACCTAGAAATCCCCATGTGTTCTCTGTGTCCACAAGAAAGAGATCAGTCAGGACTATATCATACAGCTTTTAAGGCCCCTTATCTTTTTTTTTTTTTTTTTTCTGGAGTGCAGAAGTATAGGAAATGTACTGGACTGGGATCATTGTCTGACTTTGAACATTAAAAACTTTATCGTCCTGAACAACCAATCTGCAACAGGCCAGTTGCTCTTCAGGTTTATGACCCTCTATTAGATGGGAGTGGGAGTTTTCCAGATAATCTGATCTATAATTTAGTGTACTCAAATGATCTACTGAAAAGCATTAATATTTACAACTTACTCATTATTTTAAATGCTTTCTCTGTTTCCTCCTAGAGCTCCTCTGCCAAATGTGTAGAACTTTTGCAGATTAGGATTTATTTGCAGGCTGTATCTACATCTCTGTTTTTTTGATGGAGAAAAACGAGATTGTATGGACAGTATAACTGCAGGAAGAACAAGTCATATAGATAAAAAAACCCCAACTTCACATAACAGGAGGGAAAAATTTGAAAGATATTGCAGACATTTAAAAGCAGAAATCACTTAAACTTTCAAGCCTTCTAAAAGCTTGTAGCACTTTTAAAAAATATCTACCCTACTCCTTTACCGCATCCAAAGAGAGGTGTTCAGGATCAGCAAGATGAAGGTAGTGGGTACACTCTTACATTAATCTAAACAGAAAAAAGTCAATGACATCTAGGCTCTGTAAAGCCAAGCTTTAGATCTGTCACTGATGTCTGTTCAAAGGGCCGTTGCTGTATTCAGCACAGGAGATTACATGGCACACGGCAGCAGCTGTCCCCGTCCCAGCACAGTGCAATCAGAAAATGCCCATGGTGATATTTAGTTAGCTATTAAATTCAATTTAATTTTCATAGTGCTGCATATTTGTGGGTTGGCTGTGCCCAGGGACAGGAAAGAAATTGTGAGCGTTGAGCAGAGTTCTAACAGCTCAGCAGGGGAAGCTGGAATAGCTTGTACCTGGGAAAGGACGGGATGGTGCCTGCTCTGTCCTTCCCAGCGCTAAGCTGTGAGCAATCTCACGACAGGTACAGCCACCTTCCCAACTCCGTTGGGCTGTAAGAATGTGGAGCTATTTAGATAAATGCCTTTAGGAAAACACAAAGTCAGAAACACAATTTCAGGCATCTCGAATGTAAGCACTGGGACCTGGGGCTCGGGAAGAGTGGCAGGAGCCCATTCGAGATGCAGAAGGCAGCGCAGGAAAGCTGCAGGCTGAAATCCTGGTGACAGTGGTGCGGATGGCAGCACGTCTCTGTAACTTCAGTGGGAGATGATTTCAGCCCCGGACAAGGAGCGACGACGGTGGGCTCAGCCAGTGCGGAGCAGGCAGCAGAGCTGGGCAGTGGCAGGGGGACAGGAGGAAAACTGCGCTGCCGCCTGCTCTGCGCACGACAGCTCTGTCCTCTATAGCTGGATGTGTAGCATCCTGTCATACATCTATCTCTAAATTAATTCAATTAAATGGGCATAATGCTATACAAATTGGTGTATGGCTCTATTTCTGTTTCTGTTCTCAGTCCAAATAGAACATGTTATTACATTTCAGGGAAGGTTTTGGCTTTAAGAACCTCTAGAAGGTATAATTGTAATGATTTCCAGCTATTGCAGCCTTGTCTTTCTCCAGAGCTATACAGAATCCCTCGCTTCAGGAAGGCTTTCTGTGCCATCAGGTTTAAGAGCACATGCAGGGACCCAACACCAGTGCTTGCACAGGAGACCTTGTGAATGTTTGGCGTTATGAGGAAGGTGACAAGTGCAACAAGTACCTGTGATGGTAAACACATCTTTGCCTCCTAAATCTCAGAGGTCCGACTTAGAAATGAAGACATTTTGGGGAGTTCAGTCTAGATTTGCCCCTAGAGTAAGAGCGAGATCTTGCCTCCTCACTGAGGCAAGGCAAATTTCATCATTGCCCCATGATAAATCTGTATTATCTTGTGTTAGATGAAACTCCAGCACTCAGCCCAAAAGGAAGGACATGATTTCTGACTTCTCCATATCTGCAGTTAAGTCCTTTTGTCTTCAAAAGACTATTTGTGAAGATTTCCTTGGGTTACAGAGCTCAAATCAGCAATCCATACCACACCAAGCTTTACCAAGCTTTTCTAGTGATGTTTGCGTGACTCTTGGCATGAGTAACTGCTACATTAGGAGTACCAGGTTTTAAGAAATTTTGAGAAATCCATCTAGTTCTAAAGTCTTCAAGCCAAATTTAGGGATGTTCACATGGTCTCATACATGGTCTCATGCCTCTCTAGTGCCCAGCTTGCTCAGTACAATCACTGCAATCTCCAAGGACTCAGCAGACAGCCTCCTATTGGAAAATGTCTCTAAATCGTTTGCAAATTTGTAGCTGAATTGCCAAAGCCTTTGGGCTTCAAAAGAGATCATTCATATGGCACACTGAGCACACTTTGCTAGGCCCAAGAGAGACTGGAAATCCTGCATGTCATCAAGCTTACACAAAAATCCTCCCAAAATCACTAAGATCTTTGCCACAAGTCTCATGTTTCAGGGTTTTGAATATAAATCCATCCTGCCTTTGGAAATAGCAATGCAAATCTGTTTACTGCCCAGCTTAGAAAACATCTTCTAACTCCCCACCTACCCCAGTCTCCAGAGCCTGGTGGAAGCCTTGTTCAACTGGAGTTGAGATTGTAAATGTTGTGTAAGAGAAAATTATGCTTAGCGGAAAAATAGTGGAAGTGAAAAAGGAAGGTTAAAAACCCCCATAAATACTTGCATCATCCTACTCTAATTCATCTAATATGTGTCTGTCAAAACTGTCTTTCTCAGCTGTCAGTCTAAACATATCACTCATCTCCATGGATATTAACTTCCTCTGCACACTCTTGTTATATTCAACTTTTTTCCTTTCACCAGTGCAGTGTAGTTTTTCTCTGTTGTGTGCCTCCTATTTTACAGATATTCTTTGTCAGTAATGATATGCTGGTCTTGCTCTTCAATTCCCTAGCTGCCATCGCTCCTTTTTGTCCATTTTGATGGAGAAAGACCTCAGAACTCCAGGTCACAAAGTTGTTGTTTGTGCCTTAGTTAGTCTTCCATAACGCCTAACAAAAACCCCAAACATTATAAATGTCAGGGGAGATGTTTTCATGTCTATGCTCAGAGATATGTCTGTATCTAAATTGAAAAAATCTTTCTCCCCCCAAAAACCCACACAAATAAAGCTTCATTTCTGAATTTTCCAGTGCATTTTATCTTCATTTGGACATAAATCACTTGGGGAAGAAAGTGAGATTATGATACAGCCCAGAGAGTGTTACTGGTGGGAGAGAAATCATAAGTAATAGAATAATAATAGAAGAGTGCAGAGATGAAATTGTGGTACCGGAAAAAGCCTTTGCTTTACCCAAAGAAAGCTTTTCATCCCACATGCACTAGTTATTTGTTTTGGATAGGAGCAGGGAAATCAATTTGAAGTTGAATAGTGAAATGAGAATATTTTTCCTTAAAGAGCACCCATAAACTAATTCAGAATGAAATGCTTTACAACTATATCATTCTATAACAATACATGTTAAATATTCTCGTGAAAATTATTTTAATCTAAATTGCGAATGCCTGGAAATCATACCAATTTTCCTAGAAGAAAGGGTGCTAGGCAGAAATATGATGGAAAACCTGCCTTCCTCCCTTTATAATTAGAAATATAACAAGATCACTTTGCTGGGTAAGTTGTTGATTATGGCTGGGGAGATTATGAAGCGCAGTTTCATTTGCCGTATCCAACGGGAGCACAATAACCTCAGTGCTTTAGCTCCCCATTCCCTGCAATTTATGGCATCTCGGGCAACCCAGCTTCTGCTGGGTGAAGTGGTTCAGCTGAGTTAATAAATGCTGTCTTCACTTTATACAAACAGTGCGTTGAAATTTACTTCCCCAAAGCACATCAGGTGTGATCAACAGCATCTGCTGTTTCTAATGACCTTGTTTGAAGAAATAAAATGAGTCTCGGAAAAATTATGTTTTCCACGCTAGCCCTGATGTTGTGTGAAAAAGATCTCTGCGCTAAAAGGAGACAGCCAAGGCGCAGGGCTGGGCTGCACACTTCGGTGGTGCTCCTGTCTCCATGGGTGGGAACTGACATAAAACCATGACAAGCTGCCACTTTGATGAGATATATCTTCACAGTCTTGGTTAACGCATCTTAAAACCCCCTTCCCCTGCAAAACTACAAACCAAACACCATGTCTAGGCGTGGCCACCGGAGGAGATGGGACCCCTGTAAGGGACATGCAAGAATGAGGGTTTTATGGGTGCACTGTTTGGCCATCCATTGCTCTTTATTTTTTTCCTTGCATAGGTTGACAATTACTTTGCAACAACTGCCAAATCATTAAGGAGCAGAATATTTTTACAAATAACTCAAAACAGTAAAGGCCACTCTGCTGGCATGACAACAACCTTGACGCCCCACTTGTTTCCTTCCTAAGGTTCCATATGGAGCCATTGAGTCTGCTCCACCCTGCTTCTCTGAGATCACGTTGGTGATGTCCTCTCTCACTGTAGGCAAGCTCTGTGTGCCTGCTAATCCCTGCCCATGCCAACACCTGTGACAGCTGAGGAGGGAAAGCTGGGATCTGTCTGCTGCGTCCAGGTATTACTCTTAGGACATGGGGTGTTTTACCAGAGTCCGTGAAAGTCTGCCTCATGGGCCATTGATAAACTCAGAGAGGACCAGTTCGCCCACTGGAGCTTTGCATTTTTCTGACATGGTTTCCTGAGAGATGAACAAGAGATGGTAGCTTCATTTCTGGCCCGTTTCTCTTTGCCCCCGCTGCGTTTGCTGCAAGCTCCTTTGAAGAGCTTGTCCTGCTCTCTGTGGCACCAGCCAACACCAGTAGGGAGGAGGGGATGTGTCCTGTGTCTACCCGTCATGCCAGCAGTGGGGCCACACCAGCACCACTGCAGCAACCATGCGGAGACCACTCCAACACCATCTCTGACGTACACTGTGTCTTAGTACACCGTGTCTTAGTGCACCCAGGCATCCCCACCCAGTGTTGGGAAAATGGACCCCCTTGAGGGGCTTCCCCTTCCCCACAGCTCACAGAGGGTCTCTGGCAGGCAGCTTGCTGAGCGGGGTGTCCACGGCTCCATACCACATGGCATGGGGCACCCCATGGTGCCTCCAGGTGCATCATTGCTCCCCTTTGCTTTGTGGGAGTTTGATTCAGTTTGTTCAATATTCAACTTAAGGTTAGGTAAAATGAGCAAAAACCCCTCCCTGACCAGCAGGACAGCTCTGAAAAAGGTGGAAATGTGTATCTCCAAATGCTCAGCTCTGAAAGATGATTTATTTGTTTATAGGGCCGAAGCCTCATTTGTTCATTTGTTTCATTTTGTGCTCATCGTTATCCCGATGTCCCGCTGAGAGGAGGAGGAAGGGTCGGAGAACAACCTGTCTCCTTCGCAGTGAGGAACAAAGTGTTTGTTCAGTGAATCTTGTTGATTGCAATCTACTGGATGACTTCTGCAAGCTTCTCTTATAATTAACTACCATACATTTTCTTGGGATTAGTGACTTGTCAGCATTTTTGGGAGCTGGTGCTAGGAATTTTAAATAATAACAGCATTTATCTTCTGCATGGACACATTGTAGTTAGGCTGATAAAGATAAGTGAGGAGTTACAACAGGTTTTTCTAAGTCTGGGAGTGAAAGGTGGGAGAAGAATTTCTTTTTTCTTGTATAATTATGAGTAATTTCATCTAATCATGATATTCCTTGTGTTAGACATAAGAGAACCAAGTGTCTTTCTCATAAGTTCATATCAGGAAATAAGTTTTCTGTTCTGCCAACATTTGCAGTGCCAGTTCCTGGCCTCAGTTGCTGACCGAACTCCTCTTCCCTTCAGACACAGGAGCTCCGACACGGAGAGGAGGAATTTAAGTCGCTATCCAGGGAGGCTCGTCAGTAGCTACTGAAGTTCATTCCTGTTCAAGGCCAAATTTACACTCGTCCTCTCAGCAGGCTCCAAAGGACTCTTAAATCTCACGGAGAGGGTCTTTGCCAGGAGGCAGATGTATTCAAATTAGAAACAAGGCGCCCCTCTCCCCCTCACCAAACCGTAAATAATAACAGTGCTGGTGAGGAACTGTCGCTGCGACCGGCCTTTCCCACGTGAAATCGCCAGCTCCTTCTGGGGCACCTTTCTGGAGGGGAAAGTGCTGGGCCCCGAGCAAGGCACGGTGCTGCTGCCTTCAGGGTGGGAAGTCTGGTGCTGGCGTGCTGTAAGTCACCCAGACGCAGCATCCCTCAAGATTTCTATAGTTATGACTGCTGTGTATGTAAATGAGGTTGGGTTTTTTTAATATAAAAATAATTCCTACAGATTTTCTGTGTGCTTACCCACGAGAGCATGGGGACAAGCCTTACAAAGACCACAGGGATGGGTACTGAGCCCCTGGGTCCGGTGCACAGCTGCCTCCAAACGCTGCAGCGGCACCGCGCTCCCCGAGCAGTGCTTTCGGAGCAGATCCTCGGCGTACATCAGGACGCTTTCTTTGGAGTTGTGCTGCTTTATCCCATCTGAGGGATGGGGGCATGGAAGCAAAATCCTTGGGAGCTGCTGGTGGCCAAGATTTCTTTTCTTTTGTGAAGTCTTTGGTCTGCAAATGAAAAACACCACTGGAAAATGTTTTTTAAACAGCCGCATTAAACCTGCCTCCATTTCTAGACTGAAATGATTTCCATCAGCTTGCAGTCCTTGTAGCTGATTATCATTTGAAATTGTGGGAGAGAGAGGGAGACTTCCCTGCAAGAATTAGAGCAGACCAAATCTGTGCGTGTATGGGATTGGGTAGGTGAGGAAACAGAGCAAAATAGCTTCAAATTGAAGTTGCATGTTAACCTTTTATTTTTTTAACCTTTCTATAATTTAAAAAAAATACACTGACACTTCCACATATCATGTATTTAAGTGGTTTCTCATTTCAGAAGGTATGTCGATGCATGGAAATTATTTTGTTTGGTTGGTTTTTTTTTGAAAAATTATTTCAATTAAACTGTTGACCAAAGAATTGCAAAGGAAAAATACTGCTCCACAGTATCTATTTAAAACCCTGCCAGTTTACTTGAAAATAAAGATTACTGTCTCTTCCCAACAATGAAGGAAATGCAGCACTAGGTCCTGTTTATTTGTACTGTGGCAGCACCTAGAGGCTCTTAACGGAGATGTCACCGTATTAAAGTGCTAAGCATTGTCTGCAAACACACATGCAGAAATATAACTTAACAGCCATTGCCACAATCACTTAAATTTTTAAACACTTGCATCCCACGAGACAGCACTTCTTATGACCTCCCTGAATAAAAAGTTTCCTGAAATTGCCATTAATCTATTTCTTTGGTAATAAATGGTTATTAAATGGTTATTGTTATTTGAGATTAATGGCTGGTAAGTGTTAAGGAACTGAAAGAATCACAGAACTTGAATAATCAGCAGCCGGTACGTGGCTTGAACTGGTGGATAATTAATTATTTATAATGAAAGGAACTGGAGGTATATATTTTCCGCCTGGCAGCACGAACACAGAAAGCTTACCGACTACTTTGGTTTTGACTTTTAACAGAAAGAACCCAATCAATTCAGTGTCGGAGGCAGTGTACCTCAACCTGAGCCCCTCCGCTCAATCACGGCTCAAACATCCTTATCGGTTCTTTTCTGAGCGAAGCCAAAGTGCTTTCAATGGTTGCGTTCACTTTACTTTGTCCATCTTCCTCTTGCTCATGTCTACAGGAGGAAACTTTGCTGTGTGTTGGCTATTAAATGTGGCAGGTTTGGAAGAGAAATCGCTAAGCTGTGTAAGAAGAAACTCCATTTTTCTAACTTTAAATTCGGCACCGAAGGATACAGCTTTGTCAAGGTTAACTTAGCCTTGCACGGTGATTTGGATGGATTGGGATGTAAATCTTTAGGAGTTCGCAAAGAACCGAGCACAAACACCAAGGCAGTAAAATAGTCAATATGAAGAAGTGCCAGTATTTGTAACCTTGTCTCCTCCTGCCCCGCGCTTCTGCGTTGTGATCACTGACAGAGTCGGGGGAGGACCATCAAACAGATACCGACATTGTTAACTAACACTGAGTTCAATCCTTGATTTAAACGACAGCAGAACTAGTGCTGCTTATAAGAAGTACAGAGTAGTCATGTGGTGCATACATAATAAACAGACTCATAGCGTTTTCCCTCCAGCTGCTATTAGTAAGAAAATAAAGGCAAGATTGCCTAAATACAAAAGAGAAATTTAATCTCCAGCTAACCATAGTGATATATGGCGGGGAGAAATACAATCCATCTGTGCTTTCTCTGACAATGCTTTCCACCATTTGTTTTACAGAAAGACATAAAGTTCTCATAATGCATCTGGATAGCTATGAAATACTCTGGCTACTGTGGGAGAGAGCGAAAGCATTTCTCCCTGACTTCTGTCAGCAATGCTTCTTGAAACATGAAGATTATCTCTTGTAATCATTATCCTGCCTAGGACAGCTGCAGAGTCCCTGTTTAGTGAGGGACGGGATGTGCTAAAACCTGGAATAGCTGCCCTGGGTAATGCAATTACTCCAGATTTTCTCAGGAGGGGAAAGACTTGACCCCAGTTTAGCTAATTTTTTTGAGACTGCACTGTGATTTTCCTCCACATCTCAGAATTTTGGCTGTAATACAGGGTAGACAGTGCGATTTCCTTTTTGCTCACTCCAGATTAATTGCCTCTAGCTTTGATGATAGACTGTCTCCTTTGTTCACTTTTTACATAGAAGGGTAAAATGTTGTGGCCTTCTCTGGTGCATCCATGGCGACACTCCTCTTACACTTCTCACTTACATGTAAAGATAAACCCAGGAGCAGGCTCGGAGCGCGGCTGTGATACCCTATCTGCTCGGGGGCAAGGGACCGTGCAGTACAGCTGCCTGCCTGGCCCCGCTGCAAGTCCAAAGAGCAGAGGCACAACGACCAGCGAAGGGAAATACCAGTGGCATCCTATTCCTCTTGCCATTGCTGGCTCAGGGGCTGGACACGTAACGGGGCAGCATCCCTGTCCCCTCCGGCTGGTCACTCCCATCAGGGCACCCTGCAGTGAGCACCAGCTGAGAAGCTCCTTTGGTCTGATTTCTTTTGGTGACTCTCTGAACATCTACAGGGCAGAGAAACCCTCACAGAAGTGTTTTATAAGCTGTATCCTTTGACAGGAGAACTCAGCAGCAGACTTAACGATTCTCTTAATACCTTTGAAAAAAGAGAAAACAATGAAAATTACAGATTTGGGTTGATGCTGTCATGTTTAATAGGAATTTTTGCCTCCTGAAGAATCTAAGGGCTGCTCCCTTGCATGTTTAACCTCAATTAGTCCCTTAATGTATGCAGATAATTAGTGTCCTTTAGCTAAACAATGTATATGCACAGACTAGATTGTTTTAATTATTATTCTAACAAAGAGCTATAACATGAACTTGCTATTTCAAATCAGGAGAGGAAATTAAAGGTAAGCACAAAATGTCTTCAAGCAATGATCAAAGAGAATCCTTTGTGTTTTTCTTCTGGTGTTAATTAATACTGCTCAGTGTGGTCTGGTTTGCACTGACAATTTCATTTTTGGGAACATCGGGTCTTGCGTAAGATTAAAGGCTAATTTTAAACATGTTTGGATTAAGCCAGGCATATACAGGTACTGCGTAATTCAGCAGGCTAGTTCTTCTAAGTCACTCACTAGGAATGTCCACCTTGATTTATAACAGGAAAAATGATGCTGGCCATCTTGCAATGGCATCTTCCCTTCCCCATGAGTAACTTGTCTGAATGGCACTCCCACAGCAAACAAGGGGAAAGCACGAGACAGGTCTGGAAAGGTTTGCTGAGGGAAGGATGAACACGTAGCTTTAGTGCTGTGTAGACCCCTCAGTAAGAAGCTTCAGACTTTTTTTCCCCCTGTCCTCTCTCTTTTTGCATCCCATTTCTTAGGCAGCATCAGACTGGCAGAGAACCCAATCGGGACTCACAGGGTGAGATTTACTTAATGGAGGCAAGAATGGCAGAGCTGATCTTCAAAGGAACAGCATAGAGGTCTTCAGAGTCTCTTTGTAGATAAGAAATTACCTAGGGTGATAAAAGCAAAGTCTAAGCAAAGTTACAATCCCAGGAGAGCGACAGTTTATCAGGGTATCAAGGCCTTTTCCTAAACCCAGACTTGCATATGAAAAAGGGGAGTAAGGGATCAGAGTGGTTCTGAGTGTGGGGAGCAAAGCAGGTAGAAGATGCTGCGCCGTCTGCTTTGCTTTCCTGACAGTGAGCTAATTCTGCCAGAACAAATAACATATATTTCATTCGGTGTCTTCACTCCTTCTTTACTGTTTTCATTCAGCGAGTAGACAGATGAAATACTGCCAATGAAGGAAAACAGATTTTATGATGAATAGTCCTACACCATGAGAAACGAGATTAGAGGAATGCCTAAACTAATTTCAGGTTATTGCATTACAATCTTCATCTTGGACTAATTCTCAGTAGCTTTATTCCAGGTTTATGGACAGAAATTTAAAGCCAGTACATTTTATCATCTGTATCATTCAGTTTCCTTTTTTTTACTGAAGCTTTGCAATGTTCTCTTTAATTTCCAGGAGAATGAATTTCACCTTTTATAACATTCAAAGACAATTATGCTGTCTTTATGATGGATGATGTCACCCTGATCCCAGCAATAAAAGAGAATGTACTAATGCCAATAAATATATTAACTGTATCAATCATTCTCCTGATATTTTTTTTTTATTTTGTTGTTCAGAAGAAATAGCATGCAACCTTGAGCTTTTAATTGGTTAACACTTCCATAAACACCATAATGGCTCTTTAAATCTTTCTTTTGTCATGAGAATGGAGAAAACATCATGAATAAATAATTGAATACCACAGCAGAGCTCAGCACTGATCTATGGGTCATTCAGGAGGTGAACTTGATCTAAAGATTTATTCAAACTCTAGAAGACGGTTGAGTTGTTTGTGCTGGAAATAGCTGTATAACACAATATATTTTCACATGCCCTTCCAATTAGGAAAGTGTTCCTCAACGAAATGCAGTATTGCAATTGGGCAGTGGTATAAAAACAAGGACCGAATTCCACTGAAGTCAGTGGATGTGGGTCTTCTCTGACTCGGCAATTAAATCAGAAGTATTAGAAAAGTAGAATTTAAATCAGAAGATTAAGGCAGCAGTACCTGCCCAGCGGGCACAAGAAAGGTGACACTGGGGTAGGATCCGCTTCTGCAGCGCATCTCTCCTGGCTGCCTTCCCCAGGAGCAGCGGTGCCTTCTCTGCTCTCACATCAGAAACACATCCTTGGGTTTTAGTCACTTTTCCCTCGCATATGGCATTTGACGAGCGGCGAGTCCCCCCGGTAGCTGCGTTTTGAAGCTGAACAGCTCTGCTGAATGGGATTTTAATTTGCTATCTAACTGTGTCACGTTTAAACGGCGTTCCTGACTTGAGCAGAGCTCTAACGGAGCTCGGCGCATGACCCCGGCTCTGCCCCCCGTGAACGAAACAGTTAAATACTGAGACCGAGCAAAAAAAAAGCCTTTTTTTCTTCCCTTTTTAGCTCAACATTGATTTGCACAAAATGGCTGGAAAACGAGGCGGAGAACACCTTTAAAAAACAAACGACACCGGCGTGACCCGCGCTGCGTGAGACCGCGGCTCCTTCCAAACCTGAGCCGCTGCTGCCACCTCGTGTTGCACAGCGGAGGCGGAGGGTCCGCGCAGCCGGGACACCCCCCAGCCAGCCGGGACACCTCCCCAGCCAGCCGGGACACCCCCCAGCCAGCCGAGACACCCCCCTAGCCAGCCGGGACACCCCC
>VUYV01000032.1:6266286-6316511 GCA_008711295.1 Anarhynchus alexandrinus | reverse complement strand
CCCCAGCCAGCCGGGACACCCCCCCCCAGCCAGCCGGGACACCCCCCCCGCCAGCCGGGACCCCCGCCGACCCTCCAGGCGGGCACACGCCGGCCCGGGGCAGGTGGCCACACGCCCGGGACAGGCGACATCACCCCCCGCTGGCTGCCGCCCCTGGCGGGGGCTCCTGCTGGCAGCATTCCTCAGGGTATAGTGTGTGTGTGGGGGGGAATCCAAAGAAACCAAACCAAAAATCAGTGAGAAAATAGTGTGAGGTTCTTTGTGGTTATTCCCGTTGCTAATTCCTCCTTTGTTCACTTCTAGCTTTAGACACGGTTATTTATTTGACAGGCTGCCTTTCCCAGGCACGGTTTAGCTGCTAAGACAGCGAGGAGGTGGTGGAGGTGTGAGCTGGTAACTAAAGGGTGATGGGAGGGAAACAGGTCTTCTTCAGCTGAGCCTGAGCTGCACAGTGCCTTGGCGCTCTTGTGAGGGTTGTTTTATACCTCTGTGCCTTTTTAGTAACCCGTGTGATGTCTCAGATGCCCAATCTCCCCAACTTAAAAATCTTCACCCAGTGGTTTATGCTATTAAGATTCTTTTGGTTTAAGGAGGGCGGCTGTGCGTTGCACACAGCCACCCAGTGCGCCGGCTGGCCCCTGCTCCCACGAGGTGTGTGCTGCTATGGCAGCGGTTGGCTCAGCACCGCTTCCAGGCGTCACCTCAGCCAGCGCACTCACTCAGCCGGGACATGTCCCTGTCAGGCCAGCAGCACTAGCACGGGTCCACAGCCCCATCATCTCCCCAGTCAGGCCAGCAGCACTAACACGGGTCCACAGCCCCATCATCTCCCCAGTCAGGCCAGCAGCACTAACACGGGTCCACAGCCCCATCAGACAGGGAAACTGGTGTTGACGTTGGAAGCGCTCGCCCTGCTCGCTCTCAGCTCAGAGCATCACGCAGCCTTTCACACATCTGTCCTCTTATGCTCCCATCAGCCCAAACCCATGAGCTTCCACATGCCCGAGGACTCCTCATCTCCTGCAATCTCACCTTGAGATACGAGGGTGACCTGATAACTCTGCCCTGCTTACCACTGTCACGCTGTTCCGTTGCTCCCATTTTAGCTCTTGGATTGGAAGTTTCTTTAGAGCGGGGATCTTGATCCCCTGCAGTTCTGCAAAGTGCCAGGCAAAATGCTAGCTGTGATGACTAAGTCTAAAATGTAAGAGCATAATTGACATGTGCAATAGGCTAACTAACTTAAATATAGCTGGAGAAATACAGAATTATCCTTTAGCCGTAAGAGAGCCCTCATTTGTCAAAAGCTATCTTATCCTCTCTAAATATGGGAAAACAGTGGTAAATAACTGAAACCCATGCTGAGTTTTTTTATGGCAATCAGTGTATCCGTGGCAAGTGGCCCACACATGGTCTTTCTTTAGACAAGATAACAGAGTACTAATCAACAGCAATTATCTACTGGCAAAACCTAACAAAATGCTGCAAATATGCACAAAATCAACTGTCTGCTTGCCTAATAGCTGGGCTCTGAAACAAGCTCACAATTGCTATGGATAATCACCTTTTAACTAACCATTGCAAGTTCTGACTGCACATCTACAAGCTGTGGATTTTACAGTCCGCAAAGGAGTTCCTGGCAGTTTTTACAAGAATGGTGATAAAGTAAGAAAAACTTTTTTTTTTTCCTTTCCTGGGAAGCAAAACAACATGCACAATATTGGAAAACAGCAGAAGATCAGTGAGAGCTACAAACAGGGTACAGAATGTTCTTGCCCCTGTTTCTTGGTGCAGGGGAATAAGTTGTGAAGAGACATGAGTAAGGATTGGAAGCCTTGCAAAACATAGAAGAAGGGGTATGGATATAGTTAACTATCCCTGTCTTTCCTAACAGAAAACTGCTTCTGCATATAAAGAAAGGAAATGGCAAGGAAAGCACAAAGAATAAGTACACGCTGAATTCACATACCTGTACAGTATTTAGGAGCGTATGAAAAGCTTTGGGCAGAATGTATTATTTTGAGATAAAGCTTGATTTAAAAAAAAAAAAAAAGGAAGGAGGCATGGGATAACATTTTTTTCTAAAGGCAAATAAGTGTCTGGATAGCTTTTGTATGAAATATCGCTTGGTTTCTTATGGGAGCAGCTGAAGGGTGAGTCACATGTATTGATATCACAAGATACGTGCGTGGGAGGTAAGCCTGGCTCTCCCCTCGTGCTCTGTGCTTTAATATAAAACATGATTCACCTGCAGCACGTATAGTTTTTCCCAGTCAGAGTATACACGTGAATTAACTGTGTGTGGGCATCCTCTGTGCACGGTGCTAACACAAATAAATGTGAGAAAGGAGAACTGACCACTAAAAGCCTTCTACCCATTGACAGGGTTTGCCTTGGCCATCAGTCACCACCTCTGTGGTCCAGGTTGCTGCTCTCCATCCCTAGATCACTGTCAGTGTTGGTACAAGCCTTTGTTGATCTTCTGGAGCCAACAGCCGTGGTAGCTGTGAGTTGTGTCAGTTATGAGCGATTAGCCAAGTGGCTTATGAATTTAGGTACTTATGTTATGCAGATTGTATCTCCCTTTGGAAACCTGTGAAAGAACATCCTTCCCCCCAGGCGTGATGAGTAATTTGGGTGCTTGCTTCAAAGGGCTAGTCCATTAAGTCCATTAAAAAGGATTACTCTCTCAAAGTACAGTCTGAGGCCCCTGTCAGATTGTCTGGATCCTGTTTGCACCCTTTAATGCCAACCTGCTATGTGACCCTGTGAGTTCTGTAGTCCTGGGTTTCCTCAGTTTTCTTTCCCCTCCTTTCTAGACTATGAAGCTATATATTATGGTCCATACCATAAATTAGCTTAGTCTACTTCCTCTGGTCATTATTTCTATGTCTATCTAATGGCTGGACTTTGACCTCTGTTTAGAGACCTCTGGCTTTTGCCACCGGTGTGGTAGGGGAAGGATGCCTTCGGCACCCCTGTTCTCCTGGCTGCTTCAGTGTCCTGTTCATGTTCCTCTGTGGGGTCCCAGTCAACTACCCCCGCCATCAGTTTCTTATCTCTCCAGTTTATCCATGCAAGTACAGAGTCTCATGACTATTATAGCCAAGCCTTTTGATGCTCAATGAACATCCATGGGATGATACTGTCTGCGCTGAGACTGAATCGGCTGTGCAAATCATATCAGATGTACCATCCCCAATGATTTCTGTTTCCTGACCCTTTTTCTTCAAGTAGTGTTCTCCAGTTGGTTCATTTTGCAGAAACTATGGCAGCCCTTGACTGGAAAAGTGAGCAGTCTCTTGTCAGAAGTGATCTTTTCTCCTGGGTCAAGCTGGGATTTCACAAGGTTGCAGAGTACCATAAAGTACCTTTCTGTTGCTGATTGCATGGCTCCACGCACAGACCTGACGCTGGTCTGTGCACACTCTCAGGCCGTTCATTCCTGAACAGCAGATCAACCTCTGGTGTATCTGTGTGTTAAAATCACGCTATAGTTCAACAAACACTTAAAGCCAGCAGAGCTCCTGAAAGAGATTGTATTGTCCCTTCTCATCCCTCCTCAGCTATTTCTGCCTCTGGGTTATCTCCTCCCCTGTGTTGAATCCCAGCCCCAAGCCATCCAGCTGCATTCAGCTCTGCTTTTTGCTGGCTGTGATCAGGGACGTGCCTACCTTGTCCCACGGGTGACCCTGTGGCATCCTGAAGAAACCAGCCCATGGCAGTTTCTGTGCTCTTTCCTCCAGCTGCCAGGCACTCCGGGCTGTGTGTGTCCTCCTGAAGCAGCTGGTGGCACCTCTCCCTGTCCCACAGGGACATACTGCATCCAGAGAGGGGCCTTGCTTCTCTCCTTAAAGTGCTTTGGAAAGGAGATAATCTGAAAAATAAGAAAAGTGCGATATGAAAATGGGTTTTATTACTCTTCCAACCAATCTAATAAGCCCTGGGGCTCACTGATGCAGAGACACTTAAAAAACTTGTGCTCTTTCTTTTTTCTGGAGGAAAGTGCTTCAGTTCTTTGAGAGGAGGGAAATAAAACCACTGGCATCAGCTAAGCAGAGTGTGGGCAAGCATCTGGAAAAGTCCTCCGAGTTCTGGCAAGGCTCCCTTCTGACGGGAGGGCTGCACACACCTGGGAGTGAGGGGACAGGTGGGCCATTGTCCCCATAATGTGATTTCAAGCCACCTGTAAGTAGCAGTCCCTGGATGCTAAAGAAAGCCCAGGGTTTCAAGAGTCCACCCAACTCATAGCATCTTTATTCTGAAAGTTCACCCCCAGAAGTATAACCCAAGTTTTCTGTAGAGGTCGTGCTGACTCTGAAGACACCAGACCTGCGCAGCACGTTTTCGGGTTGCATGGTGGCTGCTGCCCATCACTGTTATTTAGTTCCGTAAATGGTGGAAATACCAGGGCTCCTCACCGCCATATACACATGACCCCTGGAAAGCAGCAGCATGATCTCTTCCACACCATTACTTTTTATTGCATTCACTGTTATATCTCTGCGAAACAGGGAGACAAAATACCCGCCGAGCTATTTTCATTCTTTGACAGAACAAGTCTGTTGCGCCTCGTGTGTGTAACGTGAAGAACATCAGTCATTTAGAGCCAAACTGCAGTTGAAAAGGTCACAGTCACTGTGACGGAGTAAATGAAATGTTTAATTCAAATGGAATATCAGTTACAGTTGCAGTGGTGCTCAAAGTCAATTGCGTTTTCTTTTCTTTTCCCTAAAGCTCAGCAGAGTATGGTACAGCATCAGCCATAGGCACCCTTATGTTACAGAGCCCTTCCAGAAGGTACTTTGCTTTTATTTTAAAGGTTGCATAAACTGAATAGCGGGTTCTGTCTGCAGAACTCTGCTTCCTCTCTGTGGATCACACAGGAAGAGAACTGGGAGAAAAGGGGGGATGCATTTGTGCTGTTTGTATATATTGGTCAGAGAGCTAATTTTGGAATTTTTTTTCAGAGAAGACTGGGTTCTTTGGAAAACGTGAGTTTTTCAAAAAAGATTTTTTTACACAGGTTGTTTATGGGGAATAAAACAGTTCTGGCTGGAGAGATCATCTCCATCCTACATCAGCTGGGCTCTGCTCAAGGCTCCAGCCAGCACTGCTGGAGACCAGCCTGACCCCGCTCCTGCCCCCATGGCAGGTACTCTGGGATGGACTTCATGCTTACATGGACATTGGCACTCAAACCTCTCCCTTTCTCCACCTTTATCACAAGAATTTAACTCCGTCACAGCAAAATTCAGCAGCAGCACAGCAGCAGCTCTGTTTATATATTCATGTGGTTGTCCACAGGAGTGGACAATTTTGTCTCCCGTGTTCGTGGCGAAACTCAGCACCATGACCTGTCTCAGCTGTGGTCACTTCCTGTGTTGAATTCGGTGCTTAAAACTACCGTGGGCACCAGACCGAAGTGCTAAGGCTTGATCTCGCTTCTCATCCCAGCAAAACACATCATCCTAACAGATTAAACACCAGCTAAACGCCAACAGCATACGCTGTCTTTTTGAAAATGTATTAACTGCGTCATGACTGTCAGCCTGACAAAGGAGCCCCGGGAAGGCTCTGCAGCGCTAGAGTTTTCTCAGCTTGCCACAGCTTTTATTTAAATGACAACTGGAAGAGCATGAGTGTAAGAGGGCGACGTTCCCTGGGACCAGGCAGAGCTCTCTGCGCTGGGCTTTGCTGTGGGCTCAGCGGTCGGCCAAGCTGCCATGTGTCCGTGGGTGACACAAAGAGTCCACAGGCAAATGAAAATGACGCCCAAAGCTGGGGCACCAAGGAAAAATAGGTGGGCAGAGTGGTAGCGTGGATAAAATGAAAGTATGCCCAATAAAAAATATGCCCAATTCAGATGTGAATTAGGGGGTGATGAAGAAGAGATTGCTGCTGCTGCTGCTGTCCATGTGGCATTTAGTAGTGGCCTACACAGCATCCACAGTGGTGCGGGCTTGTTTGGAGCCTGCGTGGCGCTCTCTGCTCCTGTTGGCATGGGTAATGCACCATCCGGGTAAGTCCCTCGCAGGTGCTAAAGGCTTCGCTCTTGCTCTGCACAGCCTCACGCTTGGTTGGTGGAGCTGACCCGTACTGGCTCATGCTGGCCATGGGCTTGTGGAATGCAAAGGGGCTGCGACTCAGCAGAGACACAGCATCTCTGTGAGCTCTGGGTAAGAGGCTGTGAGTTTCAGGAAACTGCCCGAGCCTGAAGTTTGCTGCCTGAATCCGTAATCAAGCGTGTGAGCACACAGCCTGCACTCCAGGGCCCGGCTCAACTGGAGCATCCGTGAAAAGGGCAAAAGGGAGGTCTCTGCTTCCTTCGGCTCCCTAACTTTCTGAAGTTGGCTTTGCAGCTCAATATAAACCTCTGTAATTTTAACACTGGCTGGTTATCCATGCTTCTCATTTTTGACATGCTGAGGCTGTACATTTCCTGGCAAAAAATGACTGAGGGAAGCAGAGCTGCAGCAGGAATTTGAAGGTTTAGTGATTTGCACACAAAAAGCCCTCTTCTCCCAGGCATGTCTGCCAAGTTCCCGGTTTCAACCTCTGATGCCTTTGCTATTAAATTACAGCCACTGAAGCGGATCCTGAATCGGTGCTCCCAAAGACAACAGCAGTTGCTTTGCTGAATGGCAGGAGTCCTAATAGCAGTTGCAGCAATCACAGGAACAGCAAGATCTCTCTGTTGTCTCTTTGTGGATGTCATCTTGATTTAGGCTCCAAATGTCACTGCTGCGGAGGGTTCCTCGTTTGGTGTTTCTCCCTGCTAATGTACTCATAAAATCAGTTCCTTTCCTTTCCCTTCATACTACACCTATTTCACAACTTCCCAGTTATAACTAGGTTTCGTGTGTGCTGTATTTATGTGCGACTTTTATAGGGTGCTTGTTGGCTTGAGCATAAAAAAGACCTCTGGTGTGATTGCGAATGTTTAGTGTGTTTTGAATGGGACCACGCAGAGCAGAGAATTTGGGGAAACAGAGGGCTCAGATAATGAACACCCAGTGAGGGAGTGCATAAGGAGCCAGAAAGATCTTGTAATTAAACAGCATGGGGAAATCATCCAAACAGAGCCGGAGAGCCCTTGGAGCGGCACAGGCAGGTGAAGGCTGCCTGGAGCCTCTGCAATGCGGTGAGCTGTGGCTCTGCCCCTGAAAATCCTCTCCCTGGAGCTTACAGGGGCTTTCCGACATTGGCCCTTATTACTGTTCACTGTGATTTTCCCCAGCCAAAATCAAACTTTATTAAGGTCACGTGTAATTACATCCTCTCTATTCCTTCTTGCTTTGACAGGGCTGGAGGAAGGCTGAAAATAATTTCTTATGTGAAGTATGACCTGTTGGCTCCTGTATTCCTATGGGATATCTCCTGATCAGCAGTGTCCGATCAGTGCGAACACTTCTGAAAGTCCCTAAATGATGTTTGGATGCTGTTCCTCATTTTCCTGAGCATCTCTGTCACTGCATACTGGTGGGACACACATATTGCCATAGTGTCACTGCCCTGCAATGAAACAGATGCTGTTACAGCACACCTTCAAAGTTAGGAAAACATCTTCTCTGCCATGTTCCTGTGTATACCTACAGCTGTCTGTTACAAAGGAGGGTCTCTAGGACTTTTATCCATAAATACAAAGCAAGATAAATATAAATATATATTTGTTTCTTCTTGGTGTGACACACACTCAAAAATATGATTCATTCTGCCGTTCTTACACAAGCAAAAAATGGACTGGCTGCAAGTCCCAGCTAGAAATACAGCTGCAACATATACACCAGGGGCAAGGCCATGTTATATGCTCACATGGCGAATATATTTGAGAGAAAGTTCGTTGGCCACCATTCAGCCCCTTTTAACTGCTGTCCCACAGAAACGATATAGGTCCCTCTTGTGCTGCAGAAAATCAGTGTCAATTCTGACCATCTCCAGCAGCCTCACAGCCTCCAGCTCGTGTTTTTTATTTTTATTTTTATTTTTCCAAAAAGCCCTGAATAGTAGTCAAATAAATACTGGATGCAGCATTGCTTGGACCACTGCACGCAGGCATGGGACAAGCTAGACTCTGCCTGTTTCCATCTGGGTGATGGTGACCGTGCAACTTTGGGTTTTGTGTGCTTCTGTTTCCTCAAAAGCTATTGCTTCCTTAGCTCAGTGTTTCGAGGTGTAGTGATATAAATGGGGGAAAAGCAGCATTTAGGTAAATTTGTGGAATCATAGAATCGTAGAATAGCTTGTGTTGGAAGGGACCCTTAAAGTTCATCTAGTCCAACCCCCCTGCCATGAGCAAGGACATCTTCAACTAAATCAGGTTGCTCAGAGCCCCGTCCAACCTGACCTTGAATGTTTCCAGGGATGGGGCATCTCTGGGAGACCTGTGCCAGTGTTTCGCCACCCTCATTGTAAAAAATGTCTTCCTTATATCTAGCCCGAATCTCCAAATCTTAGTTTAAAACCATTGCCCCTTGTCATATTGCTACAGGCCTTATTAACAAGTCTGTCCCCATCTTTATTATCAGTCCCCTTTAGGTATTGAAAATTGTGGGTTGTGGTTAAACTGCAGGTTGTACACAAACAAATGCAAAACTGCCTTTGCATCAAACTAGCTAAAGTGAGTGTTGTGTAAGGTACGTTATGAGTAACAGCAATATAGAAAGCAGAAGAAATCCATATGTGGTGCGTGTGTGCAAGCAATCTGTTCTTGTGTAAGTCTTCCTCAGAAAAGCCTCTGACTCAGCAGAAGGCCAGGGCTCTGTAGTAGTGTTGTAGGTAAAGTGCTGAACCTCGAGCTTTGACACTGTCCATAGACTCAGGGAAACTGAGTCCAATAGACAGCATTTTTGCATGCCAAATAATAAATCCACAGCCCTTCATGGTAATGGCCTGTAAGCGATGGCATTAAAACTAGTTCTGTTGTGTGAGATTCCAGTCTTCTGGAAGTGGACAGTTTCCTTCCTTAGAGCAGGAAATTCACTGTATACCCAGGTAAAACGTATCAGTGACACTATTTGGAGGCCTTCAGCCAAACATTGCCCTGAAAACAGATGTGGATTTGCTTAAAACTAAAGATATTTGCATTTTCATGAAGGAAATGATACATTCCAGAGGTTGTTTTTATCACAGATTGGATTTTACTTACCTTAATCTTCTTGATGAAATGGAAGTCAGTGGTGGATGTCCACCTTTAGTAGATGCTTTGACCCTGTTTATCTCCAGTGACAATGACACTTGGTCTGACGATGTTAGACTCAGACATGTAACTTTTGGATGCCAAGGTCAGGACAGAAGACCACCACACTCTTTACATCAGGGAGCTTGATGGGCAAAGTCCCAAAATTGAATTCACAGGGAATAATGATTTGTGTGGGCATTGCTGAGACATGAGAGCAGGTCAAGGTATAAACCCTAAGATAGGCAATAGGGATGAAAACATCTGTATATGCTAGATAAGAAAATTTATTCATTACTAGGCAGCAACTTTCCAGTAAATTATCAACCTAACATCTGACAGAGCAGAATGAGCTATCGTGCTAATAGAAACATGTCATAAA
Source organism: Anarhynchus alexandrinus (assembly GCA_008711295.1). NCBI lineage: Eukaryota > Metazoa > Chordata > Aves > Charadriiformes > Charadriidae > Anarhynchus > Anarhynchus alexandrinus. Next base: position 6,306,951 of record VUYV01000032.1, on the reverse strand, counting down.
TATTGTTGCTTTGAGAATGTTGCCTACTTTTTCCAAATATTTTCCATTTTCTCCCCAGTTTCTCTCCAGTCATTGTCAGTGGTAGACCTGGGCTGAAAACAGTGGTTTTGTTGTTGTTCTGTAGGAAATAGAGACTTTCCTGGCATTATTCTCAATTCTAAACAAAAACTTAAAGCCAGCATGGTGAAACTTCCCATTCTGTAAAAGTTCAGCTAGTTTGAGTCAAAAGAACAAAAACTTTTCATTTTGATAATGCCATGCATTAGAAAAAAATGTTTCCTACAATGCACAATATCTCATTTATTGAATAACATTGGAATATAAATACAAAAAGCATTTTGACACTGTCAGAACAAGCCAGCTGGACTTTTTCCCTTTGAAAAATGCAATCAAATTGTACTCTCAAGATTTAATACAACTGCATTTCCCAATTGAAGAACTGATCCATCAGCTGGCTCTAGCTTAAGAAGTCCAATCCTGCCAATAGGAACAGCAAAACTTGACAGCAGTCTACCTGGGTTAGAGTTGCAGAGCTTTGGTCAAACTCTTTCTCTGGCTTAGATTTTTGTAGGGTCATTAACCTCTGGGCCAGGGCCCTGGTTGGTGGAAGTCAGTAACCAGCCTGACTGCTTTCAGCCCTGCAGTGGTAACGCCAGGATTAGTGCAATCTATTTGCTCAACTTGAGCTCATGGTTCAGAGAATGAGTGTGCTGATCCACCAGAGCTGTGTTGGTGCCCCACAGCAAACACCTTGCCACAATTTATCACTTATCTAAACTACAGCAAGAAGATGGTGAAAATCAGTTTTTTCTTATTACTTGTCGAAACCAGGAATGGAAGTAAATAATTTACTCAGCAAAGCATCTCCTTTCTTGGAGAGGTCTTGCAGTGATCCTTTCTTTCCCCAAATCTGATCTGATGTAAATCCATTGCTTGTTCAGTTGTGCCCTCTTTTCTGCCTGACATTTCTGACAAGCCAAAATAATCCTTGGAGTGATGTTTTTTTCGCTTAAAATGGTACAAGCTGGTGTTACACCTAGTCCTGCTTTCAAACCTAACACATCTAAATCTCCACATTTTGGAGAAAGCATAGCAAAAAAAAAAAAAAAAAAAGAAAAAAGGTTTTCCGTTAGTTCTACCTCGTTCCCTGCTTTCCATCTTCCCTCTATGAAGTAGGATTGATCCTCCTCTGCCCAGGATGCATAATGAGGTCGTTGCTCCTGCATCTCCACTCAGCAAGTTCCTCCTGCAAAGACACGACAGGTCAGTGTCCTTGTGTTGTTAATCCATTGAACTAACAACTGAAACTTGGGAGGCTTTTTAGCCAATTATAAATGAGCCAGTTATTAATGATTAAAGTTACTCAAGCATGACTTTTTATTCCTCCCTTCAACCCCACTCCCTTTTGAATAGTGTCATCATCAGATAAAGAAAAACCCTGATATTGAAATGCTCTTGTACTCACAGACTTTGACAGAAAGTTAGCAAAAAATCTGATGCTTACTGACTCTCTGTTATGTAGAAGTGGAATTGTTTTTAGAGCAACTTGGTACCTGATAAATGAACCTCACCTGAGATGAATCCCGAGCTTTGCCTTGTTATTTTCCAGCATGCTGTTACAGACAAAGAGAAAATGAAATTCGTATCCTCAAAGGTGAATAAGCACACCGAGGTCAAGGGTTTTCCTTGCATTTCTCACCTGAAAAATATTATTGCTGTTCACTGAACTGTTCTAGACACCTTCTTACAACGATCAGATCAGCCCTGTCTAAGCGCTGAGTCGTTCCCCGTGTGACATGACCCAAGTGATGCTCTCCTAACCCCTGAGCATGGTACGCTGACCAGAAGGACGCACCATCAGGGGTCTGGTGTTTTGCTAATCTCCTCAGGCATTTCATGGTTTTTCAGAGCTCACAAAGCTTGAACAGCTTCACAGTCATTTTAGCTACCATTTAAGCACGTGGTCTTATTTCATGGTGAATTAAATTTTAGGTTTTTCTAGCAGAAGGAACACAGCAATCATATATGATCTTCCCACAGCTACTCCACGTAGGTAATAACTGAAATGTGCTTGAAAGAAGAGGTCTCAGTCAATGGGAGGAGTTTTAAGACACCTTACCTAAGTTACAAGGTTAGTCTGCGGACTCCCCAGGTAATCAAGGGAAAGAGCATCCTGAGAGCAATTCAGAGCAGGAAGCTAAATTGGACTAAATTTAGGATGTCCATCCTTCTTACCTTTCCCTCCTACTGGCAGCCCAGTTTTCCAGCCTAACTCTAACTTGACAATCTCCCCATCAACATTTACTTCTTGAGTGTAACTCACTGCAGTTTTTTCTCAACACTGTCCGTAACTCTGGGCAGATGACAGGTTTTGAGACACAAATAATTCCTGATTAATTTGGGGGCATCTGCATTATTGTGCGTGAAAATGTATAAAGCAACCTAAAGACAAGGAAATTGCTATCAACAAGCACCCTAATCAAAGATGCCTTCATCTCGTTACTCAGGCTAGAGACTGGGCATGAGTAGCAAAGAGTTTCTTATTGCTCGTTTCTTGTTGTTGGATCTGCAAAGATTGTCACGAAATCCTCCCACATCATGGAGGGAGCAACGGTCCTGATGTTTCATTTGTATTGCAGCAATAAAAATCAACACCAAGCATAAAGCTTTTATGTTGGATTTTACCTTTGGCACATCCAAGTCCGGGCAAAGCAAGCAAAACAAAACGGAACTGCAGGAAAGCATCTGCCATTTCCCCCTTATTCGGATGTGTCCCATAAGCAAATCTGATAAGTAGCTTCTGCAAAAGGTTGTTTGAAATGAGGCATTTTAATGAAATGCTGTAGAAAGTGGTAGAAGTAATTCTTAATGCAGAGATCTCTTTTGTTCTATTATGCATTGATGAGGGAATTTGCATGATCATTAGGGGATGACTGAAGTTTGGAATCTTTTTAATGAATATTACATTCCCATCTATTAATGGGAGGAATGACAGTAAATTCTTCTTGTAGCAAATTTTTGCCATCTGTGTAACTTTTCCCTAGAGCATTACTAGGAATTAAGTCAAAGAAGGCACCTAAATAGTGCAAAGGAAGGAATTTCAGCAGAGTACAAAGTAAGGCCTAACCAGGCTTCCGTGTAACTGGTATCTTGTCTTTTTGGCAGTTCTCTTTTTCTTTTATTTATTCTTCATCTTTTTTTTTTTTTTTTTTTTTTTTTAGTTTATTTTCCAAATTGCCCTTTACTTCATTAAGCTCAACTGACCTGTCTTCAGGTCTCTTTTTGTTTCTGCCTTTCTGAAATATCATCAAACATATAAACTTCTTTTGATATATTCACTGAAGCATATTTGACAGAAAAGTTGGCATGGGTAAGTAGATAAAAACATCCTGTCAGTTCTGCAATAGTTTTCTACTTCTTAGGCTCCACAATTTTCCAATATTTTTATGGTTTAATGAAAGGAAGGCCAGATGTACTACTCACCTAGTTTTCAAGAGCATAGTTATAGTTTTAACCAGAATTTCATGTATATGAAAGAAATAAAAGTTTGTTTTTTAACTGAAGTATAGTCTTTACTGAGAAGGGACTGAGCAATAAGTACTTAATCATAGCATGTACCAACTAGAACTGTTTAGAAAATGTTTCTCTCCCCTGTAATTATTTTGAACCTTGAAATCAGTGTAATTTCTTTTCAGAATACTTCTGAAAGCAACTCCCCACCCAGGAGTTGTGATTTGCTCAAACTCACCATAACAAAACCTGCTTAATTTACATCTTCCTTGTTCTACTCTTTGTTACACAAAGGCATTGAACAGCATATTTGTGCTGAAAAATAGTCTTTGGCTGAAAATTGAGTATTTGGAGTATTAGATGAATTTTGATAGAAAACATTAACATTTCCACAGAGAAAACTTGTTGTTTGCAAAGTCATTTATTTAGATAACAAATGGAATTGCTCTATTTTCAATTATTTAAACTGGCAGTTTAATTAATTCTTCAATTTATTTTCAAACTTCAGCCTCCAGCCATTCGATATTGTTGTTAAGGAATGACCTGCTATTTCTTTAGAAATCTTGCTATTATCTGATATCTTTCTCTAATAGATATTTTTAGCCATTCTGCAATATTCTTTGGCTTTCAGAGGCTAAGTAAGTTCACCTCCTTTGGTTTTCTCTCTCCAGGTCACACATCCTTCCTACAGTTTCCCTCTGAATTCTTTCTAACTTTCAGAATTCCTTATGGACTGTTTTCTATGAGAGTTTTTAAAAACTTGTCTTTCCCTTTCAAGCATACTTCTAACACGCTCTTTCTTCTAATGTCATTGTGCAGGTTCAAGAAGACAGGATTACATCGGACTACTTACTTAAAATGGATCACTCATCTACCCCCCAAAGCACCAGAAGCAACTCTTCTCCTAAGGTCTGATGTCAAAACTGCACCGAGCCTGTCTGTCCCTTGGGCGTCTGAAAACGACTGAAGTTTCAAATCCTTGCAATTGAAAGGATCAGAGCTAAGCAGGAGCATGAAGCAGGTTCACCAGGTCCCCATCAATACATACGATGGAGGGCAGACAGTGGTCCTCAGACAACAAAAGAGTTCCACAATGTGGGTGTGTGGAACTTGCGTCAGTCATGCCATGGCCAAGAGACCTGTGAACATCACCTGAAAATGCACTGCACGCTCCTACACAACATGTTTTTCATCTCTTTGGCTACTCTCCATCTTCTGGAAATGGAAGAGAAGGCAGTGAGCTTTGCATGACCTTGCTTTTCCTGATTCATGAGGCAAACATGGCTCCCACTGGAGATTTGCTATTTGCCAAACCCAGAGTGCTTTAAGCACACATTGCATAAATGCTCACATTGGCTCACCACTACATTAAGCAGAAACACGCTTGCATGGGAGGCTCAGAGGAGAGAGGCCATTTCTTCTGGAAATTCATTCATACACTGAGACAGGTGACTGCTGAGATACTGGTTTCAATGCTCCTACCACAAAAAACTGGGAAAAAAGTGTGGGGACACTTTTCCTTCAGCTGTTCTTCCTGCACTAGGTGTGGGAGAACTGGTCACCATGACCTCTTTCTTCAGACTGTGGCTGCTTCTGGGAAAGATATTAAGGAGCAAATTAAGTAAAGGAAGCAGTTGCTGTCTTCTTTCTTTTGCTGATAGAGAAAGCTGAAGCCACTAATATGATTTTTGACTTGAGGCAAGACAACCTCAACAACCCATGCCAATGGAGAGCTGGTTGACTGCAACTTCTCAGCTCTGGTGGAGAAAAGAGCCTGGGTGAAGTCTGTAACCGCAACCAGTCTGAAACTGCGGACTCCGCTGTCTCTGGGAACTTACCAAGTTTTACAACAGGGCTCAAATGTAGAAACCAATCTAAAAATGTGAAGAAGATTGTGTTAAAGCAGTAAGAATGGTGTAACAATTCCACAAATCCAGTGAATTTTCTCATCGATGTGAGCCATGACCCAGTAGAGGTTAAGCACTGAATTGTACTGCCAAAATGTTTATTAATCAGAGTAATTATCTATCTTGCCACTTCCAGGAATCCCAGACATGGCTTTCTTCTATATCCATAGTAGTACATTTTAAGGAAACCACTAAAGATAACAAAATACTCAATTTAGGCTGAAGTGAAGTACCTGAATCTGTATGCAGTCATCAAAATCAATGAACTAATTTGCGGAGATGCTGATTATCTTTCAGTTCCTACAGGAAAAGGGAGCCCATGGTTGTCTGGAATTTGAATAGACATTTCCTATTTTTATTCATCTTGTTCTGGTAAACCTTTATTCCCGAAGAATGTGTAGCTGTTAAGTATTATGCTAACAGTATTGTGCTAAAGGTGGTCTGGAAACCTGGTTTCCTACTTATTGACTTATCCAATTTTTAAAAAATTTATTAAGGCTGTTTAAAATAACTGTGACATTGATATTTTATCAAATCCCTGGTTTGACAGAAACAGTCAGTATCCTCTCTTTGCACGAGCAGATGAAACTGTATATTGCCACTGTAATTCCCCAGTTCTGTAACTGGATTTCTTTAGCCACTTAAGCTTAACAGCAGTGCTTTCCACATAGAAAGATTTAGTACCCATAAAGATCCTCCCCATAATCTGGTGCTACAGAGGGAGTCCCTGCCTCCCTCCGAGGAACATGTGTTTCTTGCAGACTTCTTCAGTGATTAAAGGTAACTCAGACTCAAATATCCCCTGTATGCAGCACAGGCATTCAGCTCAAGACTGCAACACCTAAATTAAGGTGTCTAAATGTGAGGGCTTGATTCGGGTGCCTAAACATAGGTGCCTAGTGCTTTTCGAGGTGCCCTTGTGAATTTGTTGAGATGCTCACTTGGCCTTCAGCTGCAAGTCCAGAAGAGCACGGGTCTCCTGTAGGTCCTGTGCTCCATCTGCCAGCTCTGTGTAGATATCTTAGGCCATCTCAAATGGCACTGGCCATCTGTGTTTACTAGTTGAATAGAACCCTGATTACTACTAGATAGAGGGACATAGAGAGAGTCAGTAGGGAGACCCAGCACTCGTCAGGTTGGCAGCTGGGTTGCCCTAACCCCCACTGAGGGAACTGACTATAGCAGCAGCTTAGGCACCAAGCTCACATACGGACATTTACTTGCACACACCTAATTTTAGGTGTCTTTACCCCAAACTGACGTTGACCCTTGAAGTCATTGTTATAATAAAAGATGAATTCAGAAATGGAGGGCAGAACATGGAGGGCAGAATGGAGGGTGAAAAGGGGGAAACCTCTGTGTGCATGCCTTTGTCAGGAACTCAACAACTGATACAAACACGAGCCTGGACTAGTCTCCCCTGAACGTTTCGGTGGATGCTACGTCTATAACAAAGGTGACTATGAAAGGGCAGCTTTCTCTTTTTACCTTCTACTGTCTGAGATTAAACAGGCCTCTTCTGTGGAAATGCCCAGACTTATATCAGTGAGCAGCTGTAGTCCAGAAATAATTACATTTTTTTTTTTCAGAGCTGTCCTGTTCTTTTATTAACACAATTGGCTTAAGCACCAATCACTGCATTAAAAATAATGTGAACTTGATTGTGCCCTTCTGTTTCAATCAGGAATATCTACCATATGCTTGACAGAAAGGGACAATATTGAATGGTAGAATATTTGAAATGCTTCCAAAATGCACCTTCCAGTTTCTTACACTAATAAAAACAACTCTCTTCTGCCACTCAATGCAATTTTGCACGAGATGCTTAGAAGAAAACAACCTTGAATTGTCTTCTGACACAAACTCCATTATGATAAATCTCAAGGTGAGAGCAAACAGAAAGATATGAGCCTCTCTTACAACCGTGTTTCTGAATGACATTATAGTAAGAGATGTTCTTTATAGTCTCTGCTGCACAAAATACGCAGAATTTTATTGGCAGCATCTCTCTGACAGATGCCACTACTGTCCTTGTTTAAACCAGCATTAAAACATTAAATATAACTTGGAAAAGACAGCTGTTATCAGAATTTGTATTTAATGAAATATGAAAGTAAAAAAAATATCATCCAGAAACTAAAAATGAAACTAGAATTTACTAAAATACAAATTCTGCATTAAAGATAAATTCTGCATAAATTCTGCCTCTGTTGCATGGGATGCTGAATTCCAGACACTAATCCAAATAGGTATAAAATTGAATAGTTTACAAAATTGACAAAAGAAGTGCTAACTGTGCGTGTCAAAACCCCATTTTCTTTCTTAACCACTCACTGAGTTTAGCTTGCTTCATGTCTACATTTAATGCTGTTCTTTAGGACCACAGATAACTGTTTAGACACAGTTTTCCAAGCCAGTGCCATATCAATAACATGAAATATCATTAAAAGGCTCCTTCCTAAGGAAGTCCTGGAAACAGAATGCGCTTTCTTCCTTTTAAGAGCAGAAAATTGTGCCCTATCTGACCTGTCATCTTTGCATTCATCAAGATAATTAGCACAGATTATTCTGCGGTCCGGAACAAGAACCCAAAATGTTCCCTGGTACAAATGTCCAGCCAAGCATTATTCCGAGTGCCTCAGATTCCTGCTTTACTTTCAGCATTTGTTCCTCATATGATAACCTAAATGAGATTTTCTGTGGTGGTGTGCTGGGGCCTCCAGAAGCCCGATCAGAGCTTTCCAAAGACATCATCCTGCAATCAGGAGCTCCCACGCAGCTAATTGCACCAGCAGCAAGATTGTGGGCAAGTAGGGAGAAGCTGTGGAAATGTCTGTAGAGCTGCTACTGAGGAACTTGCTTCTGTGAAAGATAACAGCCTTCTAGAAATCACCAAGTCAGTGACCTGAATAGGAATGGCGTTAGATAACACAGACCCAGTTATCACCTTATCTGATCTGATGGAGAGTTCTGTAAAGTCAGTGGAGCTGTGCAGTACAACAGGAGACGTGTGGTCATGAAATTGTGTCCCATTTTATGCTTGTCTCATTTATAATGCTGTTATTAACATTGAATACCAACAACGAATGTCATAAGCTTACAGTAGCATATATTACTTGCGTAACGTGTTTTTAGCACATTCGGTACTGACATGCTTACTCATTATGAACACAAACACGCTAAGGGAATGGATCTGTCTGGGCATTCAGGAAAAAGCATTTCAGAGTCTTTCTTCTGTTGCTTTAGGGAATATGAAAAATGTCTGAAGTATCAGTTTTTGCAGGATGGTAAAAGCGTTGCCTGCAAAAATCCAATTACTATCATTCTGAAACCTCTTGTTTTAAAGATTGTCCTTATTTTGCTATCTCTTGGGACAGTAATTCCCATTTTTTATTATTCATACATTTTAGTATTAGAATTAAAAGCGTACAGTGAACATGTATCTTTGTTCGTGCTCTGACACTTTCTATTTTCATTTGCTATCTGTTTCACAAATCGTTGTCACTGTTTTCAGTTTAGCTTAGATGCCTGGGCATTTTTTACTGTCATTAGACAGTGATGTACATTTTCAAGTGCTTCCATACCTTCACAATCTTGTCGTTAGCAATTCTAAGTATTCTGACCTCCACCGTCTCGTGAGGTATTCAGTAGGTCTGGACTAAAGTCGAATGAAGAAAATTATACCAGAGCCTAACTCTTGCCAAGAAATATTTCTCCTGATACTGCATTAAAGACCAACACATAAACACCTCCAAGGCAATAGGAGACAGAAAGCAACTGCTCGCGTCAATAAGTCATTAGCAGCAATTAGGACAAAACAAAATTGACGTCTTGCTATTTCAGATGATGATAGAAGACAAGCATAATTGTAAAAACTATAAGAATGTAAAAGAGATTGGAAATCCATACTCATGCAGGCAGCATGAGCACAAGCTATAGAAGTCACTAAAATTTGACAAGCCTTTTCGAGCAGTGCAGTTCTCAAAGCAGAGAAAAGGCATATGAAGTGTGAAATAGTCTCTAAGTTAATAGTTGATAGACTGCCTCGTCTTTTCCCAAGTTCCTTTACTAAGTCTAAAAAGTCAGCAGCAGCGTGGGTATAAACACAGCTCGTTTGCTCTTGCACCTGTGTTACTCCACTGGTGTCAGGCGAGTAGCATTTTGTTAGTAAGAGTAAAATTTGGTCTACAAGGGCAAAGCAAGGCACAGAGGGAATGCCATCTGACAAAATATGGCAAAGCAAGTAACAGAGGGCAGTGTCAATACAGCCCACAAACGCAAGCAGATGGGACCTGCAGGAGATGGGACAGGCTATCTACTCCCGCATAACGGAGTTCAAAGAAACTCTACACTGAATTTGGGTCCCTTCCTGCTAGGAATCATTTGCAATAATTCAGGCTGATTTAGTCACCCAGCCATCATGGATCTCCTGCACAAAGCCTTCATGCGTGAAGTGGTCAAAATTCTCCTTAAATCTGGAAATCTGGTTGCTCTCCACGGGGGACATATTTCCCCTCTTAAAATCTGATAGCTGGGGAAAACAACATGGCATTTTTCTGCTATGTAAATATCAACATGGGCTATTTTTGACTTATAAAAATCCAGTAGATGTGCAGAAGAGATGCTGGATTTTTAAATCTAGCATCCAAAATACTCTGAAAATCCACAAAAGTGACTGTTAATGAATATAACTTAAAAAGTCTGATATTTCAATCTTCATGTCTATTTAATACCCAGTCCTTCTGCTGTGACCACCCCTGGTGGGTTGAAAGGCAGATGCCTGTGTGACTGCAGGCACATTATTACCTTCGAGTGCTTTCATGCAGGTCGTTAACTGGTTTCTCTGCCCATCCTTGTTGGACATATAAGCATCTATCAGCCATGTATCATGGCTATAGCACTACACAAGTCCTACACAGCAAATTTTTTATTAATAGCATCATGTGGGGCCTAAAGCACTGTAGAATCAATGTGAGGGTCAAACAATGGAGTAGGAAAAGAGGGATCTGCTTCAGCTCAAGCAGTCTGTGCCCCTCTGGCCTGATTTGGAGGCCACTGAAGTAGCTGGAATGAGTATAGTAATTTCCAGCGGGCTTTGGAGCTCTCTTCTGGTTGTGAATGTGAAGTCCTGAGTGTGCAGCAGAATAGCGTTTGTGGGGCTCTGTGTTTATGACTATAAACATAATCCTTCATTCAGATGCTGTGATGCTGAAAGCTGTAGAAATCCCCTAGGCTCATATAAAGAGTGAGGCTGTTCAGTAAAAAGGAGATTTTTTTCCTTAAAATACTGCAAAAATGCATTATTTCAATTTATTTAAAAACAGCTTCTCAGCAGTCAATGGATATTTATATTGAGGGATTATCCACTTGAGTATGGCAACTTCATGATTCCCAATCGGTTTTTCTCCTACAGTGCTATCAGGTTCCTTTTATCTCAAAATGTTTTCCAGAGAAGACCAGTGCCATTATTCTGCTTTTATAGCTAGAGAAACTGAAATTCTCAGAATTTCATCTCCATGGGCTATCCCTGGCCCTACTATATTTCGTTTTGAAACGTTCTTAGCCGTACACCCTTGTCTCACTGCACTTCCCAGTGGATGCATACGAAATGAATTCCTTTAGGTGTTTTATCTCTTCAGAAGAGCTGTCGCTGATGTCCTCGGTGATGTGATATCTGGCCTCACACTCTTAGTAGGTTCACACCGTAGTGGTGGGGAGTTGTATCCTTGTTTGTAAGAGAAAAATTAATTCCAGAAAAGTCACAGCCTCTAGTTAGTTTGCTGTCTATCTAGGAAAAAATAATGAAGAAATTAACTATGGCTTATTTTATGTCCAAAGCAGAGCATTACTTGATCTTTGATTCTCTGAATTTTCCTCAGTGTGGATCTCTTTCCTTCAATCAGAGCTTCCACTCTCTGTCTAGCCAAGAACTGGAAGAGGAGGGTGGTCACAAACCCAAAAATCTATTGTTACCTCCTTGGAGTAGACATTTCTGCATTTGCTTATATAATAGGCACATTTCTTCTCTCCCCCACCCTGAAATATCTTTCATCTTATATTTTCCCTATTAAAACCTCCAAAATATAGTGTGGCTATTTGTTTTGAAACTACCAGTCACAATATGTAACCGTTTCATGTGTAGGTGAATAAATGCATTTAACTTAATTTCACAGGTGATGCTAAGAGAAGTATTGAAGGTCTGATGAGGCTGGTGGAGTTGCAAAGCAGAAGCTGCAATGTTTTGAACTGAATTTTGTACCGTTATTGTGTTCTCTACACTAAATATGTAGGAAAAGTCATGCAGAAAGGACCTTCAGGGATGTAGTAAACTGTACAGTTCCCCAGTCTGGGAAATGCATATGAGGTTTAAATACAAGCAGGGCTTTGTGCTTATTGCAGACAGCCATTACCGTTGGGTCAGGAAGTTTCAGTTGCATACAGGAGATGAAAAGTCTTATCTACCAACTCTGAAACAGTTATTTAAACTACAACATCTCTATTACTGCCTGATGCAGGCAGGCCATTATTAATTTGCTATCTCATCAGGCTTATGTGCTTCTAAATTTATCCAGCAAGCAAAGCTTTTAACAAAGAGCTTCAGTTCTACAATGACAAGTAGTGAAAGCATAGAGGATGCTTTCTTTTGGGAAAGAGCAAAAGCACTGCCACAGAAACAAGATGGTGCCTACAAGAAAGCTGGAGAGGGACGTTTTAGAAAGGCGTGTAGTGATAGGACGAGGGGGAATGGCTTCAAACTGGAAGAGGGTAGATTTAGGTTAGATACTAAGGAGAAATGTTTCACTGTGAGGGTGGTAAGACACTGGAACAGATTGCTCAGAGAAGCTGTGGAGGTTCCATCCCTGGAGGTGTTCAAGGCCAGGTTGGATGGGGCTTTGAGCAACCTGGTGTCCCTGCCCATGGCAGGGGGGTTGGAACTAGGTCATCTTTAAGGTCCCTTCCAACTCAAACCATTCTATGATTCTATGAAACTGAAAAGGTGATAACTGGTGTAGAGGATGCTCAGCAGATGCTCCACTTTGGAGCTTAGTGTCTACCCTTTGCTCTGTGAATGTGTGTGAGGCAAAAGCCATGGAATTTCAGTCATAGAATCATAGAATCATAGAATTCCTGAGGTTGGAAGGGACTTTTAAGATCATCAAGTCCAACCATTAACCTACCCTGACAAAACCACTTCTAAACCATGTCCCTAAGTACCACATCTACCTTTTTTTTAAACACCTCCAGGGATGGCGAATCCACCACCTCCCTGGGCAGCCTATTCCAATGTTTAATAATCCTTTCAGTGAAAAAAATGTTTCCTAATATCCAATCTGAACCTCCCCCGGCATAACTTGAACCCATTTCTTCTCGTCCTATCACTTGTCACCAGGGAGAAGACGTCAGCCCCCAGTCATAAGTGAGATCTAAAGTTGAAATTCAAGTTGTCCCACAGCTGTAACTGTGTTGTAGCTGGGGATCAGGGCTATGCTCAGATGTGCACCCAGCACACTAAATTCCTGGTCCCAGAGCTCCATATATGCAGAGCTCTCCCTGCATACATGTCACAAGGAATCCACCCAAGACAAGAGACTGCCTTGTGACAAGGTGATTGCCTGAGCTCCCAGCCCATGCTGGGCAACCCTGTCGGGCAGCTGCTGCAGGAGCTCTCCAGGCTGAGTTTCAGACTGGCCTGGAAACTCCCCTGGGCAGCTCCTGCTGTGCCTGGATGGACTGACTATTTATGTGTGAGATGTGTTGACTAACCTGGCCGGGAACCTGGCCATCCAAGGGACTCACCAGGCTGTTCCTGCTACAGAACTGACTGGTCTGCACGTAGTTAAGATACTTGTAAATAGTAGAACCTGTTCTTGCAGAGATGCAGAAACGGGCACATAGCACAGCCCTTTGTACACAGTCCAGACAGTTAGATGTTTTGTGCATAATTTGATACTATCAACAGAAACAGACTGTGCGTGTACTGGAGTGGTCATGCAGGACCACAGCCCAGCTGGATCAGAACAAGTGAGCAGAGGGTTGGGGAGTCTCACCAGGACCAGCTGAAGATGCTGATGCAAGGACCCTCACAACAGAGACTCCCATCACCATCTGGACAGTAACCAACACTGCTGTTGGAGGGATTGGAGCATTACCCTATGGAAACAACCCCCCCCCCCAAATCTATTTATTTTTAACAAATGCTCTGTGATTATCTGTGCAACAAGTGTGCTAACAGTGCAATGATGAGAGAATGTGCATAGCAGCAGCCCCCGACTCACTCAACACAGAAAAGAGAAACATGATTTTGCCTCCATTGGAGGAGCCCTCTGTTGGTGTAGAAAGCAAATAGAGCCCGTATCTTACTCCTGAAACTCCTGTTTTGGACTTCAGCTCTTGTGCTAATGCATATTTTATTATTTTACTGGAAGTAGGATGTCTTTAACAAAGATCTTCTGCTATCTTAAAGGTATCATGCGGTGATTAGACAGTCTCCTGACAGGAAGAATTGAATCAAATCTTTTCATGGAGAATTAAATGAGTCCTTCATATCCTAGGAATTTACTGTAACTTTGAGTAAGGCTTCCTGCAATCTCCTCTGCCATCTTGCTCGGGACTCCCCTTATCTGCTTCTGGGGGTCTACTTAAGAACTAAGAAGTCATGGCTTCCTTTATAGGGCACATTTTGAAGGAGAAATTCATATCTTCTTTAAACATTTCTCAAAACCTTTAGTGACAGAGGTTTTGTGCCCTTGGTTATTTGTTCCATTGATTAACTGTTCTTCTTTTCTTGCAAATTATCCTAATCCACTGCTTGTTCTTCTTGTCCTCCATCCCTCTGTACAACCTCTGCAGTATCACCTTTCTTCTGCCTTCCCACTAGTGTGCTAAGCTAAGTCAAACCTATTTTATTTCAGTCATCACCAACATTTTCACCAATATTTTCTAAGTAAGTGCCACTTTTCTTAACATTAAGCAGAGGGTCTTAATCTCTCTGGATATGTGACGTCTAAACCTGGACTTGACACTCCTTGTCAAACTTCGGAAGTGCTGATGAGAGAACTACTGTCCATTTTACAGGATAGAAGCTGCCCCTCTGGCAACAGCATGACAGCAGTTATATCACGTTTAGATTATGACTCCCTACAACCATCTTTTCTGCTGTGCCACTGACCAGTTCTTTTTCCTTTTTTGATTTGTTCCTCTTTCCAAGTGCAGCACTTTTTGCACTTGTCTACGCTGCGCTTCATTTTGCAGACTTCAGATCATTTCTCCAATGTATTGTGTTAAATTCTAATCCTCTCAAGTGCTTTCAGTCCCCCTCTACTCATTATTTTCACATTTTAGGATATCCATGCTTTTCTGTTATCCAGGTCATTAATGGGGATATAGGACAGTACACCTAATTGTGAGGGACACAGCCTCTTCTGAGTTACTGAAAATCGAGTGCAATCTTACAGCAATTTATGCATTCACCATTATAGTGTTTTAATCCACTCAATTCATGCTTATTCCATAAACTTCATCAAAAAAACAGAGCTACACAGGCTAGGCAGTTAATACCAAACTGTGGTTGTGAGGAACTGGATGGCAAAAGTACCCATTTAGTCAGATTTTCAGCAATAAAACATTAATCAAGCTTTTTCTAGAAATTTCCCAAATCTTTGGCAAAACCTCAAGTTTCAGTGATGGAAAACCTATGGGAAAATAGGCCTGACCTCCTTATACTTTACTTACAACACTTATGCCCAAAAAGCCATTACTCAGTACCACTGCTAAGGTTATGTTTGGAGGTCTCCAGAATGTCTTTTACTTTTTATTTATTTTCATAAGATCTACTACAAATGAGCATCTCTCTGGACATCAATGTAATAGAAAGAGCCGTTATCCACATACTTGTGTGAATAGTTCAAAAAAGTTTGGCTCAGTAAAATCTGGGACTCTGGCTACTGTTAAAGTTATTGCTGGCTCAGGTTACTAAATTTTTTAACTCCTTGATAAGTCATTCGAAACATAAGCTTCCCAGACTGTTTCAGTTTATTACTCTTTTTAAGTGAACTGATCTAAATTAGAATCTCCTGAGATCAATAGCTCATTTTTATCACAGAGCATTTGAACTGTACCATATAGATCAGATAAATCATCTTTCACTGCACTCGAAAGTTTTAAACTGCAAAGCTGCGGTGTAAAACTACCGTAGATTTGGTGCTAGGCAAATGATACATTACGACTGTTTCTACCTACCTATGGCTCTTCCTGAATAAATGCCATGTTCCAGCACAGAAATTATTTTAATTGCAGATGTTTCCTCAGACTGCATGACTTATTTCTCTCTCTTAAAGCGTACTCTTTACTTCTACATTGCAACGAGTACCTCCTCACTGGGTGACATTGGTGCTGTTCAGCTTATTTACGCCATGAAAAACACTAAATAACCTATGTGACTACTTGTGCGATCCAGAGCTAAAGGCATGAGTAGATTCAAAGTGGAAGTTAAAATCACTGCCATGGCCTGTCCTGGTCAGTGTATGAATCACGGGATCAAGGAAAATTCATGCTGGAAGGGACCTCAGGGTGTCTCTAGCCCAGCCTCCTCCAGGTTGCTTAGGGCTGTATCCAGCTGGGGACTTGAAATGCTTCCAGAATGGAGATGGTCTGACCTCGCTGGGCAACCTGCTCCAGTGCCTAACCATCCTCATGGGCACAAAGATTGTCCTTATATCCAGCCTGAATGTCTCCTTTTTTTTTTTTTTCTTCTTCATTTTATGCTTATTGTCTCTCATCCTCCCACCAGGCACAGCTGTGAAGAGCCTGGCTCCATCTCCTCGATGACCTCCTCGTGGGTGCTGGGGGCAGCTCTTAGGTCCCCCCCAAGCTTTCTCTTCTCCAGGCTGAACCAGCCCGGCTCCCTCAGCCCCTGCTCACAGGGCAAGTGCTCCCACCCTGAGCATCTCGGTGGCCCTCAGCTGAACTCGCTCCTGTTGATTGATGCCTTCCTTGTGACATTTTGCCTTCCAAAGATGATTGCTCTTTGATTTTGATACTGCTTCAGTTCATGTATTAAGCCATTATGTGCTGTCGGCTGATCAAGAAAACTGCCACAGCAAAGGTCATTACAGGGATTTCAGAGGCAAATGAAATGACATTGCATAGAACCACTTGAAATTTTTTTCTGAAACCTTTTTTTCCAAAGAAAAATAACCTTGCAGCTAAAACATATGTGGTTTTCATAGCAATTTTTCTTTTTTTTTCTCTTTCACTTCTTTCAACAGAAGAAGTTCTTAAATACGTAGGAGAGATTTTATTTCCTTCATTTTGTCTAATTCATGATATGTAAAAATAAATAATGGATTTTTAATGTCAGTTTAAAGTATAATTCTTTTGAAACAAATAAACCTCACTGCAGGCCCTGTAGAAAAGGTGAAGGATGCTGTGAGTTTCAGGGCAGAAGGAGGCCCGATGTAAACGGGGACCCTGCAGAGCCACGGGAGCAGAAATGTGTGCTCACTACTGGGCTGGTTACTGGTGCGGAGCTGCAGCCACCGAATCCTCACAATTAATCCACTCTCAGGGCCTTGATCTAAGTCTTTCCATGCAGCAAATGTGAAGGGCAAAGTCTTATAAAAATATTAGACACAGACCAACATTTCCCCATCTTCTTGGGCACAGGTATTAAAGGAAATCCTGAGGAATTTTTCCAGGACAGCACCTTATTTATCCTGGTCAAAGCGTGGTTCCAGAAAGCATTTATACTCCTGGTAGAAAATCAGGATAACTTCCAAGGTTTTTCATTGAGCTATCATTGCTTCTGCCAGACTTGCAGCCTTCTATTACCATATTACAGCATCACCATAGCAATTGCAGGAAATGCAGGTAGGTATCCACATCTGTGAGATCAATGCTAAATCAATTGCAAATTGTGTACTTTAATTCATTAAGTCAGGGTTTCATTGTGGTCTGTCCTTCACCAGCATTATTCAGTATCTTCATTATTGCTGTGGACAGAGGCACAGAGAATATGTTTATTAATTTTTCAGATGACCCCAATCTGGAAGGGGTTACCTGGAGGACTGTAAAATAGGATTAGAATTCAGAATACTTTTGGCAAATTGAATAAATGATTAAAACAAAAAAAAAAAGAAGATGCAATTCAATCAGACAAAATGAAAGGTATTTATACACAGCTAGTGATAATCATCTACTCAAATATGCAATAGCCGAAGTGGGGTAAGCACCAGTATAACAGGAGAAGATTTGGCTGGAGAGGGGTGTGTGGGGGAAAGCACTTCCTCATTCACAAGGTGAACCAAAGTCAGTAACATGACGCTGTTTCCAGAGAAGTATCTATTGCCATGAGCTATATAAGCAGAATTTTGTCCGTGTATGTGACACGTCGTGGAAATCTTTCTTCTGTCAGGGCTGGCGCGGCCCCAGCTGGAGCGCGTGCCCGGCTGCCACGGCTCAGCAGCCACGCAGCCGCTGGTGAGTGTCCAGGGCAGAACGGTCCAAACCCACAGCCCGAAGGAACTGGAGCCGCTTGGTAAAAGGAAAAGAACAGAGAGGCACGGCTGCGGCTTCTAAGACATAAAAGGTAGCTGTAGAGAGGAAAGGAATTAATTCTCCATTATGAAATAATGGCTTAAATTACAGTGAGGTTTAAGTCAGGCATTAGGAAAAGCTTTCTAATAGCAGGAGTAATTAAGCACAGAATTAGACTGCGTGAGGAATATCCATCATTGGAGTCTTTTAAGAGGAGGCTAGAAAAGTGTGTGTAAGCTGTACCGGAGTGGGCAGTCCAGCCATGGGGCTGAAAAGGAGGAAGAGCTGTTCTGATTTTGGTGCTACCAACTGGAGAAGATTTACACTTTCTAAATGCAAATCTCATGGCTGTGATACGCTGTTGTCTGTGTAGCAGTAGCACACAGAAGACCTGGAGCAAGCACTTCGCCGGTTGATGTGTGCAAACCCCAACAGAAGGCCTGTTTTTACAGATGGCACCTCAAAATCTTAGGGAGACCCGGAACAGGACATCAAAGCCAACCCTCTGATTCACCCTTTGGTATAAGGTTAGCCCAGATGCTCTGCAGGAATTGGGGTCCAGCTGATGCTGCAATATACTAGTATTTATATGCAGGAAAAAGCCTAACAGCAGAGTGCAACCAACCTTTGTAGTAATCAGCATGCTCTTACTTAGATGCCTTCCTGCCAGATTTTGCCTAGATCAAATTTTTAATTGGTGTTTGAAAACTCTAAACAGTGGGGGACTGCGGAGGGAGGCTGACAAAGAAGTTTTTTTATAGTAGGAACACTAACTCGTATTTTACCAAATCAGCCCATATATTGGTATCCTAAAGATATCTACAAAACCCAGACGTTTTTAAAAGAGGAAACTAGATCCAAATTTATCAACAGGCATTCGATATTAGAAAAAGCAAGAGCCAGACTCTTTAAATGTCATATAAAAGCAAACTTATCAGTATTTACCAGCTTCACACTACCCCTGGTATCATCAGGTAGCTCAGGGACTTGATTACAGTCATCATGACAATGCTATAATAAAAGATTATGAATAGCTTGTTGCTGACTTGGGAGCAATCTGGAAATCTCATCTCATAAAACCAGCATTCAGTCTCTTTAACTTTATTATATTAAAAAAGTTATAAAAACTCACTGCATAATTTTTACTGTGCTCCATACACAAGAGAGCCATTATTTAACTCTTCATTTAATTTCCAGATGCTGTATATATGCACCATATAAAAGGTATCCAGAGAACCCGGGCAGGAAACAGGTTTATGGTAGGCAGCTCAGAGATATGCACGTGTGGAAAATACCATTAAAATCACAGCTTATCTAGTAGGTTTTGCTTCCCTAAACTAGAAGCCTTTCAACTATTTCCATAGGTTGAGCTTCAGGCTGCAAGGTTGATGTCCCTTCGTCCTGGCTGGGAGTCCAGGTGAGCACTGCCTGGGGACCACCTCTGAGATGCCGGATCCAGGATCCCGTGGCATAGACTTCCTTGAAACACAGCCAGTGTGACCCATTTGGATCCCTTACATGCTGCATGCCATCGCTGCATGCCATAATACAGTGCAAGAGCAGCAGTCTTTGAAGTCCCAGCCCTGGACTTATACTGGAGTTCCCAGTTTTTCTTTAGAAGAAAAGACAGAGAAAATACGTGGCTGCAGAGAAAAATCTTACCCAGGTGACAATTTGCAGGAGACAGAGCAACATGGGCTGCATTTCACCAAGAAGTTTTAGGCACGCCGTCCCTGTGCAATGACACAAGGGTGCTCGTGTGCCCGGGAGCCCCCGCGCTGCAGCTGGGGTGCCCCCGGCTCTGCTGCCCCAGCACATTATACACACTCGGAAACTGGGAAGGGAGTAAACAAAAACAACTCACTTTTTCAAAGTCTCACGGTTCTTGAACATTTGAATCGTGAGCCCTGGTTTCCTGCCTTCCCAGTGATATTACACATTATTGCAAAGAAAAGTTTAGAAGTCCTGTGGGAAAGAAAAAGTTGCTGAGCAATGGCCAGTGCCTGCACGGCACAGGCGAGAGGGACGTGAGCACCGTTTAAACACCAACTGCAGTTCGACAGGCTTGAGAAATCCTGGTTGCTGGAAAGCTTTTACTCAGGATGTCCCAGCAAATGCTTTTACAGGGTTGCTCTGTCCTTTTCCTAATTCAAACTGCAATTATAGGGATGATAAAATGGAAAAATAAATATATATGCAGTAGCTGAGAAAAAACAATTAGTTTTGCACTGGTGAGAAATAATGCAGAACTCCTTGTGTCTTTAACAAACTGGCTCTCAATATATATTGTAGTGTATCTTCATGACCCAAATATACTTAGGAAGAGCGTGACAATGAAATGAATGTTGGAAGCATAATAAAGGAACTAATGCAGTAAAGTTACTACATTTTATTAGTAGAAGAAAACAATTAAAATTATATCCAGGTAGTAACTTAGGAACCAAATGTCATAGCTGTCTCTTTTGCTGCCAAAATATGTGTACTCTCTTCCTAACAGTCTCTTTCCCCAAGGAAAAATAAATGTATCTAAGAAATACTTGTTAGCAATGCAATTACAGGCTTAATTCCCAAACCAACTTCAGACACCATAAAAACAAAAACAAGCAGGAGCCCTTTGTAGTGGCAACGGAAAAGAGACAGAAAAACACTAAGTGTTCAGAGGAAGATAATAATATATTTTTATAACAAAAGCTGACACACTCTTTGACAATAACATTTGAGAAGTCATTAGCATTTGTTTTTCAACTGTACTGTCTTTTCTTTTTAAGCTACAGCCTAGAATGAAAACCCTCTTCTAAGGGTCGACTCTGTGCTACTCCTGAATAGGACTTTTGGGACACTCAGACACCAAAGTAGTTTGCCAGACTCTCAGAAAAGCAAAGCAGCTGTATCAAAATAACATTTCTTGGCAGTGCTTACTTCTGAAGGTCTGGTCCCTCCAAGGAACTTAATTAGAGCTGGGTTATTTGGACAATGTGGACTCAGCCATGAGAGCTAGGATGCTGGGAAGCTGATTCAGAGAAATCCCGAAATGTTGTCCCTAAAAAAATAAGATTAAAAAAAATATTTTGAATAAATAAGATAAAAAAGGACAAAAAGTACTAAACCTTACTTTTTCTGTGACCATACAAATTAAAACCAAATTCATATCACACCTTGGAGAAAAAAAAAGCCTCAAGAGTCCTGGTATGGGCCATATGAAATTTGTAGCTGTGCAAGGCTTGTGTCTATGGTGTCCTTCAAGACTCCTGTGATGTGGTCTAGATTCCTCCCACATCTCCTCACGTACTTACCAGTGTGCTCCCTGCCCAGCCTGAGCGCTATGGGCTCTGTCACTATCCACAGCAAGGTCTTGAGCCTCTCCAGAAATGCCTGGCTGGGGAGGGGTTGTCTCACACTACTGGCTTCACCAGGAGCTGAAGAGAAACTCCAAGCTTGGACACTTCCCTGCGTGGGGAGTAGATGTCTGATACTCCTGACCTGAGTCTCCAGCCTCCATACAAGAATTCCTACTTGATTTGGTAGCAGCACAGACTTTTACTTTTGGAGGTAATGGTGTACACCACAAAACGGTACCATGCTATGTTCCCGATAGATTCCCACTCCCAATGCAAACTCAAATTTCTTTGACAAAGGCCTGAAAAGTAAAAAGTCTTTTTCTCCCCAACTACTTTGTGTAATTTGAAATACCCATCTAAGGCATTGCAGAGGACTTCTACCCCTCAGTCATACCCCCACCCATGGTCGGTGGCTATCAAGTGTCTCCATTCTTTTGAAATACTGGCATCAAACCCAAGATAAAAACATTGAAGTTTAAAAATTCAGTATTTTAAAATATTGAACACTGACGTCCTTTTAATGATTTTTAAGTTGGCTCTAAATCAGAGTAGATGTTTCCCATTTGACAGTCACCTATAAAAGGTTACTGCATTACTAGTTTCACAAGAAGAGGGAAGTACTTTTTCTCTCAATTTGTCTCGCCTCCAGCCTTGGATCCCCAAATGACACATGACTGGAGAGGTTCCAGTCAAAGGCACTGTAGCTCCATTGGGTGAAAAAGCAGATTCTTGCTATAAATGCAAGAACTGTAATAACCAAAATAAAAAATGCCCAGATCCCTAGGTTGCAGGCAATGCAGTACAGAGCTAATCAAGCTGATGCCAGAGAAAGGCAGAGCAGAACTTTGCAGATGATCTCTAAGATGTTTCATGCCTGGTAAAATTGACTGACTTCGCTGGCATTTGCAATTAATAGATGCAGTGAATCTCCCTCTGTACATTTAAGCTGTCAGTATCTACTCCCATAATGACAGGATGAGAGTTTTTATTTTTTCATTTTTAAAGTGTGGTTGATTAAAGTTGAAATGGGATCAAGGATATGGGTTTTTTTACCAATGGAGATTTTGGATAATAATGACGAGGGGCTTTCATTTGCAAAAGCCAGTGTGATGCCTCACATGTCTGCATCGGATGCAAATTTTGAGAAATGTCCTTGACTAGGGTCATTAGAACTGGTGTGATTGGATATGTGACATTTTTCATGTAGACTCGGAAACAAACTGCATTATTATTGAAAGCCAAAGATGAATTTATTGAGATGGTCTGAATAATTTCTCTGAAGCAGAAATTCCACAGACAGCTGCTGTCTCTTTCTTAATGAGTTTCAGAGTCCGTATAAAGAGGAAACCCAAACCTTTGTGGAAAGCTCTGAAGAGATTTCTTTCTATCCTGCCTGTCTCCCGAGAAGCACAACCCCAGCACTGACAACAATAAACACAAAACAAAGGTCTAGATTAAATGCTGGGAATGATCTATGGCTTTGTTTGCTGGCATGCACCTGAGGCTTGAGACCCTTTTTGCAAAATGCTGGAAACTCATCTATGTCACTAACAAAAGTTACATGATCCCAGTGATTTGAAACAGAAACAGGCTTTATCTGTAGGCTTCTGAGGTGGATTTTAAATTTTCCTTGAACTGAGGGTGCTTAGACCTGATACTTTGGCTGAGCACCTTAGAGTAAATCAGGAACCAGCCCAGGTTTATTTTTCAGGCACCCCCACCTGTGACAGGGTGTCATAGAATCATAGAATCATAGAATTAGTGAGGTTGGAAGGGACCTTTAAGATCATCAAGTCCAACCGTTAACCTACTCTGAAGAAAAAAAGAAAAAAAAAAACAAACAAAAACAAAAACAAACCACCACCCACCCACTTCTAAACCATGTCCCTAAGCACCTCATCTACCCTTTTCTTAAACACCTCCAGGGATGGTGAATCCACCACCTCTCTGGGCAGCCTATTCCAATGTTTAATAACCCTTTCAGTGAAAAAATACTTCCTAATATCCAATCTAAACGGTGTCGGTGTTTGGTGAGTTGAGAAGCACACAGGGACCCTGCAGTAACGGTGGTGTTTATAGGATGGGGAGCCAACAGAAGCCCTTATATGACTTATAAGCCTGTGTCAGGTTTGGGGACATGCAGCTGGAAGGGCTGCCTTCCTTGCCCCTCCTTCCTCCCTCCTGGTTGGAGAATAAAATTGCTGCTCAGTGGCGTTTCGAGGATGGTAAGTAATGTGGGACTTCTGGTTTGTAAGATTTCTGCAAATGCCTTGGGTCCATACTATTCATCCTTGGACCTGAGTCCCTTCTCAAACCACCCTTGTCAGACATCCACATTAAGTGTCAGGACCCAGTAAAGTGGCTGCAGCTTTAAAAAAGCATTAAAGAGCAACTTTTTAAAGTCCAGAAGAAGCTAGGAAGTCCCAGGAATGAGTCAGAAAATCAATCTCTTCCAGCAAAGGGGCTTATGAGGGTGCGTAGGTGGGTATAAGCACCTGGGAAAAGGTTCTTGAGAAAAGGACATTAGAGGGGCAGAGGCAACAACACATTGTGGAAAAATCATGTATTTCTGGCCCTTGCTGGTGGCTGTTCAGAAACGTGTTTGAGATACCATCAGCTCCTTGGCTCACAGGCTCCAGGCTGACATGTGGGAGGCAACATGTGGATCTCTGATGGCATAAGCCCCACTTTTTGCGTATATATGGTGTACAAATGTTGCCCCATGCCCTCATGAATCTCAGTCAAGGTACGTGTTTGACAAGCTGGGGGAAGGGAGGGGAGATCCCAGCTCACCATATACATATTAGGCTACCCAAGGCAAAAAAAGCTGCAGAATTTAAATGCAGCACCCAGCTTTTGCTGACTGCCTGTTTCTAATCTCTCCTGCGAAGGCCATGAATGGGTCGGCATCTCAACCACAGTCTGTTTCTGCCAAGAATACGGCAAAACACAGACAGCACTGGTGCAAAATCCCCCATTAGCGCCGAGGAGCGTGTCTGAGGCCAGGCTGTGAGAGGTGAGGCTGGAGGTCTTCTCCTCCCCTCCAGGGACCGCGGCTGTCGACAGGAACTAGCAAACTGAATAAAGCAGAAATAACAACCCGCAGTCCTTCCTGGTAGAATGAAGATTTCAATAACCTGTGTCGCAAATGGCAATAATAAGCAGTCTCTTCTGTTTCAAACCGTTAGGAGCAAACGTGCCAGGGGTAGAAATAAGTCTTTAGAGCGACCGCTTAGATTAAAGAGGTTTGTGCCGCGCCGGGGTGAGGGAGCTGTACTTTCCTCCCAAGCCGAGCAAGCAGAAAGGCAAACAGTGGTTTGACTGTTTCCAGGCAAATCGGGCTGTTTTAATCACCTTTACTCTGCCGTGGGAGCGCCTGCGTGCAGGTGGGTGTGCGCAGCGCAGCGGCCAGCGAGGGGGACAGCACGCACCCGCCGCGTGAGCGGAGGGCACATCACAGCATCGAGCATGGAGGGGAAAAGAAAAAAAAAAAGAAAATACAGAGGGAGGCCCGAAACCCCCAATCTGACGTGCTCAGCAAGTTGCTGTTTGGCATGTTAGTGACGCCACCAGCGCTAGGAAAGCAGCTTTCTCTCGCAGTGGGTTTATTGAGAAGATTATTAAAACCTTTTCATTTAAAAACGTTTGGCAGAGACCTCCACATAAGTTGGGAGGACATTTTTGCCCACATCCACTTCCAACAGAGGAAGGAGAGTTTAAGGGGGGAAAAAAGCAAAACCCCACCGGCTTTCCTGATGGCTGCCAAAAAGGGTCTTGAAAGAGCTTGCCTTGTGAGTGAGAGGGACACCAAGAAGTACTCCTTGGCCCTCGACAGGTAACACAGCTCTTTTTCCTTCCCTGCCATTGCTTTTGTCTTTGAGAGCAATACAAGATCTCCAATGTGCTGACGGGCTGCTGAAGTCAAAGTATGGGAGTTTCACAGTGCGTACAGGGAGTATCTTTCACTACTTTCAAAATGTTGTTTGATTTTTTCCTTCCCAAACTTTCTTATTAAATGTTTGATGCATTTACTTGACAGCAGCCTGATGTGTCTGCATCTGTGATGGATTGAACCAATCTACTCTTGAAGCAAGTGTCTCCTGCTATGTATTTTATAAGCTTAGTAGATTTATTGTAGGATGCAAAACCTCATGGATTATGCTGCAATTTTAGGCTGAATTATAATAGTGCTATTGACACCATGTTTGATTCAAGGCTCCTTCATGCTTGAATGTCTAAATAATCTATTCGTTGTGAAAGGAATGTGATGCTGTTAAGGACCTGATCCTGCAAAACTTTATTCATGTGGATAGTCTATCAGATTTGAAGCTGATCTACCTCTCGTGTGCCAGAGGTCCTGTGAGTAAATGCTTCCTCGAGTGAGGAAAGACCCTCTGAAAACATATGATGTGCTGTAGCTTGGGTTAAAAAATGAGTATAAATGTCTATCACAAAATAGTTTTGCAGTTGAACTTATTTTCATTCTTCCCCTTGACTCAGACCAGCAAGTATTTTTAAAAGAAAATAGCTGCTCAGTTACAGCTTAGCACCTCTTGACATTTCCATTATCTCATTGGTTTTCAGGTTATTTATTGCTTGGCTCTCTTAAAACGCGTGGGACAGAAACTTGGCATAAACACTGTCAGTTCAAATGGAAATCTGTCTCTCCATGTTCTTATACTGGGGTCACTGCCATCGTATTTTGGTTATTTGAGTGTCTGGGTTATTATTTAAATATTATTACATGGCTCCATAAATATACATGGCACTGTCCAAAATGACTTCTGTGGTAATATTTTTATTCTAAAAAGATCCCATATGATTCTGCAACTCGTTTCAGTTACTGAAGTCTCTCAGATCCTTTTTTGATAGTTTGCAATTTTGTGGGCACAGCTTCAGTGGTTGAGGTCCTTTGGCACCTTGCCACCTCTGGACACAAGGACATTTCTGGATGAAGCCTTTACAGGCTGCGGGAAGGATTGCCCTGAGACAGGGAGGAATTCCTCAGTTTCCCTGGATCACGGGGAACAGGTAATATCTCCCGTGAGAAGAGGGGCAGGACGCACACTGGGGGCAGTAACCCCTGGCAGCTCATCCTCCTGTCTAATAGCTGACTCACCATCTCAAGGAGTCAATTTCTTTCTGATAATTATTTCTTAAATTAAGGACTGAAGTTAGTCGGGGTGAATCGCTGCAACAATTGTAATTGTTGGGCTGATATTGATTGCTGCAGATGTGCCCAACAGCCCCCAGAGCTTGAGGGCCAGTCCCAGGAGGGCTCCATAGCAGAGGTCCTGAGATGGCTGAGTTACTCCTGTGGTAACACAGCTCCCCAGGAGGAGGAGGACTTGTCGTTTAGGCGTGTGGCTTTTGTGCTGCACCCCCTCTCGGCTTTTCTTGCCAGGTGAAATTTGATTAACTGCACGACCTAATTACTCTGTTCCAACAATAATCAGAAAGTGGGGCTGAGAGCCATGGTGTTCCTCCATTGGGAAGAGCTGGCAGCTCGAGGGAAGCCCTCACCCAGCTCCCCCTGGTAGCCCAGTGACCCTGGGTGCCAGCCCGGGGTCCGGAGCCAGCCCGCCGGGGGAGCCAGTGTTGCGGGGGCTGGGGGGAGGGGGTGATGCAGCCCCTGCTGGGTTCGGGCTTGCACAGACTGGCTGCGTGCACAGCTTCAGGTGTCTTAAGCCGATCAGTAGCAATAAGCTCATCTTAGCCTTTGGTATAAATTACCACATTTTTCCGTTCCCTGTGTGTAGGCTTAATGAACAGCTCTAATGCTATCAACAGAATTTATTTTGCACACAAATTGCCTATTTCTTTGCCATCCCCCAGCTTCTTTCTTTTCAATAAACGCCATTATTACAATACACAGGGAACAATACAGTTTTTATCTTAACCATGTGAGTAGGAAGTCTGAATACAGGCCCCATTCCCTGCACACAAGGCTGTGGGTGAGAGTGTTTCATACGTGTCAAGCTGGTCTGGAGTCACTAGTGGGTTTGGATGCATTGAGGTCTCCCATGCCAAACTTGAAATGCTTACAAGGGGGTGGGCTTTAACAGAGCTCCCTGAAAATAAGGTAATCTGTAGGCTTGTAGGATAATTCAGCTTGGAAGGAACTTCAGGAGGTTTCTGGCCCAAACTCCTGCTCAAAGAGGGGTCTGCTGAGAGATCAAACAAGGTTGCTCAGGGCTTTATCCGGTCTAGTCTTGAAAAAAATCTTTCAAGATGGAGACTGCACAACCTATCTGGGCAATCTGCTCCAGTACTGAATTATCCTCACAGTCAATTTTTTTTCCTTATATTCAGTCTGAAACTCTATTGTTTTAATTTATGAACATTATTCTCATCCTTACTCCATGCACAGCAATAAAGCTCCATCTTCTCAATAATCTCCTCAAAAATATTGGGAGGTTGTTGTTAGGTGCCCCTGAAGCCACGTCTTCCCTAGGCTGGACAAGCCCAGTTCCCTCAGGGCAAGTGCTCCAGCCCTCAAACATCCTGGCAGCCCTCTGCTGAACCTGTGCCGGTTTATTGATCTCTCCTCTGCTGCGGATTCCAAAGCTGGACCATGTATTCTAGAAGTGGTCTCAGAAGTCTGTACCAGGTGCAGGACTTTGCATTCATCCTTGCTGAATTTCATAAGGGTCCCACTGGCCCCTTCCTCCAGCCTGCCTGTGGCAGCCTCACCCTCCGATTTATCAGCTGCACCCTCGGCTTCACATCATCTGCCAACTTGGTCAGGGTGCACTCCACCTCCTTCTCCAGGTAATGGACACAGATATTACACAAGACTGGTCTCAGGATAGGACACCGCTTCTCACCAATCCCCAGGAAGGGTATGAATCATAATCGTAACAGAGTCTCAGAGCACTCAGAATCTCCTGCCTTATGCAAAAATGCTGCCTGTAAGGCATATCAACTGAGATTCATATCACCTCTTTTTAACTTAGGTCTGAATTTGGTGTCTAAGATCGTTTTCTACAGTCTTTGTACAGTCAATGGTGGTGGTGCTAAAGGATAAATTCTTCAGATAATGAATCATTCGTTATGTTATTTTTTATTTGTTATCCCCTATCTAGTGATCTAGATAACCATTTATCAAAGACTAGGGAATGTCTTGACCCAGTTCCTGAAGTTTCCATGAATGAAGACAGGCCAGATGATTTTATTTCTTGCTGACAATAGATCAGTGTAATATTGACCAGAAATATTCAATATCTCACTTCATAAATCAGTGGATTTGCATTAGATTGTACCAGCTATGCTGTGAACTACATTATGGCTTGAACCAACATGGATTTCTGGATTTCTGATCATGTTCTTTATATGTCATTATAGTGGGATTTTGAATACCATCACACAAGTGAAACTCGAGGCTTCTAGTCTCAAGGTTTATGTTTTAATTTTGTCTCTGTGACAAGAGACAAGAAAAAAAAAAGGGGGGGAGGCAATGTTGAAAGATGTGTAAAAACCTTAGGGCTTGTCTTCATGTAAAAATTTTTAACACAGGGCATTAACGTGACCTGTAGTTATTCCTGTCTATCAGTGAAGCCTTAGGCTTGTAATTGATTCCTGTCTGCCAGACTCATACCAGTAGCCAAAAAGTTTGAAGTGAGCCTGGGAGATGATTTCTTCAGGTGGAGATTGATTTTCGACAACAAGCATATAGGGAAAGTTTTCTTCTTTTTCTGCCTTCCTGCAGGCGATATGAAAACTCTTATGGGATCAAAGAGTCCTCATCAAATAAAGGCTTTTCACCACTCCTTGTGCTTTGCAGAAGTCAATGCTCAGGAAAACTTTAGGTGTTTCTTGTGACTTCTGAAGGGTTTTAGCTATGGGCCCTGTGGTTATGTGTCCTTTGTACTGGCCTGCCAGCTGGCCCCAGAAGCATGCAGAATCTTAGGGGACTCAGCAAAACCCGTCCCATTGCTTTTGCCCTCACGTTAGGTGACATGAGGACCCTGTAGAAAGGACTGTGTCTGCCCACTACTGGCCATACGCCGTCTCCATTATGCCCACTTCATCTTGGAAAGAAAATTAAAACTGAGACAGTAAGAGGGATGAAACAGAAATTAAATGACTAGGACATCAGCTCAGGAAATTGATGGTTCAGGGGTACAACAATGGTACATAAAATCATGAATGATGTGATGAAGGTAAACAGGGAATGGTCATTCATTAGTTCTAACAGTACAAGAACTAATTAAAATATCAGGCAGACAGCTTAGGAGTAACAAAGGATGAATTATTTTTACACAAATCATAATTAAACTGTGGAACTCAACACTTTCAAGTCAGCCAGGTTCACGGAAGAAAGATCTGTAAAAGGCTATTAGGCACAAGCTCTGGTTCAGCCACCTCCCAGCCCCTAAATTTGTGCAAATGGGGAGCAGTACCGCTCTGGACACGTTCCTTTCTTGTACTTTGTCCTTATGTATCCCCTCACGCACATAACAGAGTTTGGATACTGGGCTACATGTACCTTTGGTCCGACTCGGTGCAGCTGTTGCTGTACTGTTATGCAGAAGGAAATTGATTCCAAATACATTTATGCATACTTGGCCAGGCCCTCAAAACAAGACTAAATAAAGTAACCATAGGACAAATTCCCATCTTGTAGACATCTAAATATATAAATATTTGCCTTTGTTTTGTGCCCACAATAAAGAAAAGGAGACTCTGGACAGCCAGGCTATAAGCAGGGTCTTAAACGACTTGGAAATACTCAAGATTGGTACATCAGTTGAAATCAGAGTGGTGCCAGAATAAGGGAGGTGACTACGACTTTGATAGATTTTTCTCTGAAGGCAGTTTCATTATCCTTTCAGGCACCAAAAATTACTACTTTCCCTTGTGAAGGAGATGATCTCCTGTGGGAAGTGCAGTGATTCCACATTTTGCTCTTTTGACTGGTGATCTCATAATGGTCTAGGAGGATGGCAATTATTCCCATCAGTCTGCAGATCAAGGCACCCAACAGATCAAGTGAAAACAAACAAAAGGAAGTTGTAATCAAAAGCTCTTGCTAATGATTTGTATGGAATCTGCAATATGTATTAATATTTTCTCCTTCCCCCCTTCTGGGCATGACTCAGTAGGAGCCTTTCTGTGCCATTCCCCCAACTATCTTTTTTACAAAGGAAAGAGAATTTGAAATGGAGAAAAGATTATTTTTTAATCTGGGAGTCTGCTTGCAGTGCGCTGGTGCAGAGATGTAGCTCAAAGCCTACATCTTGCTCTAACACACTCAGAAGGGGTTTATGGTTTGACAGAGCTGATCTCTGCACCTTAAGCTTTTGATTCACACATTTATAAAACTGCCTCTTAGATTCTTTTAATTAGTGGCAGGCAGCTCTTGGAAGAAAAAAATAATGGTTACGCGGGGGAGCTGGCAGGAGCCTTCCTAACTCATCGGGCCGGATGCTGCTCTGCGAGTTCAAAGGGAGCAGCGAACGCTCGCCACCTCTGACAACCGGGCCGCTTTTATTTAGGTACCCTTTAGACAGAAAAATGTGACATTTGTGGGCTTATGCTGTCTCTGTTTGCTTTTGCATCTGTTCAACAAGATCTGTGGACAGTGCTCTCCTACCCCTCAGTGGTACTCTGAGGTTTTGTTAGCTGATGGAGAGACTTGAAGATTAAAAAAGGGAGAGGGATCACAAAGCGACCTATTTTGTTAACAGCAAGGAAAGGATTTGGTGGCTCAGAAATCTGCAGGGGTAATTTTGGCATCCCTGCCCTGACAGGCTGTTGAGCTGATCATGACTCATGTCGTTAAGATGATTTTAACGTTCAATGCCAACTGATGAAAATTGAGTTAGAGGGAAATTAATTTTACATGCAAAACTATAGAAAAGCATTAGAAGTTAACTCCGGTGAGGGATCACGAGAAAGAAAAACTTGCATGCCCTGATCTCCAGTGAGAGAACTACAGTATTTTATTCAGCCATCTGGAAGGAATCAATTTGTGGTACCTTCTGAGTCTAATTCATCAGGAAAATATTGTACATCAGTGACACAGTGCACATGAAGAGCCTGATGAATGTAAAACTGAAGGACTGGTGAAGGACTGGCTAGCGGGGACCCTGGCTGCCAGATGGGCAGTCCATTCCCCAGATGGGGAAAATAAAGGAAAACACTGACAAAAGGACTAAGAAAACTCACTGTCTCCAGGCATCGGGCAGTACATCTGACCAGTTGCTCTTTCATACAAGATCCTCATGTACGGGAGGAACCGGTTGCCTCCGCTGAGCAAACAGAGACCACATGCTGACCTGGCTGGAAAACAAGCTGACTCAGGGGAACATGTTGCATCCTTGGAACATCTCAATAATATTTACAAAACCAAATCCACCCTGATTATCTACAGTTGCAGGGCTTGGCTGCCAAGGTGGGTCAGCTCTTCTCCTTTCACCAGTACCTCTGCGGTGCTGATGAACACAACAAGGGACTGAGGCATCCGCAGCTCTGCGGCTGCCATTGCCTCTCACCCATCGGTGGGGTGCAGGCTGCGGGGTGCCTGGCAGGACTTTGGACCCACTGAGCCGCTGCAGCCCCCTCAGACTGCCCAAAAAGGCAGCTGGAAAAAGCTTTTGATTTCAGTGCAATTTTTCTTTTCTTGACATCAACTACTGCAGATTGGCAGCCACCGGCGTGATTTCTTTCCAGCAAGACTTTAGACATCTTGACACTTCCATAAACAGTGCAGAAATGCTACAGAAAGTTGCCAAGATCCATGTACTTCCCTGAGCATAGGTCTCCTTCCCACAAACGAAGAAACAACTCTTCCTGATCCCAAAGGAAAGTCCTTGGTCAGAATGGGGAAAAGAGGAGCAATGGGGAATGGGGAATGGGGAACTGGGAGCAGCTAAGCCCAGCCCCACATCATGCCACCAGGCTAATTTCAGACTCGGAAACAGCAAAGGAGTTTGCTGCATGCCCGGGTAGGCTTGCGGGCTACGGTCCTGCACACACAGACTGCAAATAGCTGTTATGCGTGGTTATATGGGTGTTACGTACATGCATCTGGGCAGAATTCACCTTTTGATGCCACAGTGTTCTCCCACAAGCCTCGGTACATGGCAGGGGGTGTTTTACCCATGGGGGTATCACATTAGGAGCAGCTGTGGGAATAAATGTTGTGTCCTGAGAGACATAACGGTTTTCAGTCGAGCCTCCTGGGACAGGGTTTAGGGTGCTTTTTTTTGCCATTTGGGTTCTTCTCAGTTGAAAGGTAAGGAGGAGGGAATGTCCCTGCTTATCAAACCACCTTGGGGCCTCCACTGCAGGAGTCTCTGGGCTGCTCTAGTGAAAGCGCCAGATGTCATGGTCATCCCACAGTTCCCACAGTCGCGGTACAATGTGCTTGGCCCTGGACCTCTCTACCACCACCGCCATCCCATAGTCCCTATTTAGGAGCCCTGAGAAGGACAGCACTGAGAGCTTGTGGCAGAGCAGATTTGGCTGGGAAATCAGCTTGTGATGGAGCAATATTCAAAGAGCCACTTCTGCTGAACTTCTAGTCTTTCTATGACATCAGTGGCACAAAGGCATCAGCATACTATGAAGAACTGATTTCTTTGATTCTTTAAGTGCTTTTGAAACTTTTGGGCTAATAGTTTCTATGGTCAGGCCTTGCTGGAAGATTGATAGTTTTTGTACATATGTGGAAATTTGAGCTAAAATAGTTCTGCATGCAAAGGGAGGAGAGAAGTATCTTTAGTCAATTATATTTGAGAAAAAGAAGACTTATTTATTGTTTATTTTAATAATTATTAATATATTTATTTATAATTCATTTAACTGTCTTCCTGACAAAGCTGTTGGGAATAAAAACCGGAAATTATCCACAGAATTGTCCCCATGCTGTGCTGAATTTGGTTACTATTTGCGTGAGGTACGACTTTTTTGAAAATCATGTGGTGTGCATAAAATACACAGCCTAAGAAAGTCACCCCGTGCTTCATAAACTGCTAAATGATGTAGGAGAGCCCAGAGAGCTGGGAAACACAGCCAGAGCAGTCATTTCATGCGCAGCTCCCTCCCGCAGAGCCCTGCTTGTGCGAGCAAGCCTCTTCTATGACCTGCTCCGCTGTTCCCGACGCTGCTTTTATCCTTTGAAAGCATTAATTACATAGTTTCTGGGGCTGCAGGGCTAGATGCCCAAATAACCAGGGTTTTTCTTTTTTTAACCTTCTGTTTCTTTCAATCCCGAAGGATGA
This sequence comes from Anarhynchus alexandrinus, assembly GCA_008711295.1. Lineage (NCBI taxonomy): Eukaryota > Metazoa > Chordata > Aves > Charadriiformes > Charadriidae > Anarhynchus > Anarhynchus alexandrinus. The sequence goes on along the minus strand of VUYV01000032.1, from coordinate 6,273,435 downwards.
GCCGGCATCAGAAGAATTTAAATGAAGAGAGGCAGCAGCAGGAAGCAGAAGTTACTGAAGCTAATCCAGAGTATCACTGTCATGGCTACTCATGGGCCTACGAGAACAGAAAAAGGGAGCAGCGTCAAGCCAGGAGGAAGCTCTGTGTAGCATCAGTAATTTGCATCTTCTTCATGATTGCTGAGATTACAGGGGAGTATGTTTGCTCACAGAGAGCTCAGTTTGGTGCCCTCCGCAGCCGTATTCATGCCCTTCTGCACCTGCTCTGGGTGCAGTGACCCATGGCGGACAGGGGTGAACCCACCTGGGATAAAATAACTCTCCTTTCTCCCCAGTCTTTAAAAGAATTGTGGTTTTGTTGGGGTTTTTTTTAAGTGAAATTATCAAAATATTTTCATATATTCATTTAAGGATTGCATCTGGGTAGGAATACAAGGATCAGTTAATGGTCTTAACTGTTCTTCCAGGTCTTTAAGCTTGGCTAAAAGTGGCTAGCATATCTTAGCATCATGTCACAAAAGGTTTCTAATAAATGGGGTTACTTTTTTTTGGAAAAGATTAAAAGATTTTACATGTTTATCCAGGCCAATGAGGCCTCAGTGCTGCTGAAGGCTGCTAGCAGCAGGATCTGATACTAAATGCAACAGCCTTTACAAAATCCAGGGAAATCCAGGGCCAGATTCACCATCTGCTTTTCTTCAGTTAAGTCAATGTATTTATACCAGGGCACGTTTATCTTTTAAATTGGCCTGCTGGTGTGCCCCTGGATCAATGGAAGATTATTCCCCTGTCTAATTAGCCTTCACTTCTGGATGCATCCTACAATATACAGTACAAGTTTTTGGCTCTTTCATAGAGCATTAGCTTTTGTTTTGTCCCACCGATCTGCTCTCTGCATGGCTTCTGTGATATTTATACCGACCTGATAATTCCTGGCTCTTCAATTTCCCCTTCTCCGCGGTGAGGTGAGGTATGGTAAGACATGGGGAACCCCACAGGCTTTTGCCGTGTGTGCCCCAGGGGATGAAGCAAAAATCAGCCAGGAATGCCTCTGAAACCCCTGTTTTCCCTGCCTCTCAGGACCCCCGTGAAAATTAAAGAGAAAAAGGCTTTGTCTTCCCCACAGGTGAGAAGTGGAGGCAATGAAAGAGCATTTCTGCCTTCTCCCCTGGTTGCCAAATCCAGCAGGGACTTCTCCAACTCTCCCCTCCCACACGCTTCATCTGTGTGAAGCCCTCTTGGTTGTAGGTCACGTGTAGTTCCCCCATGAAAACCAGTGCGTATCACTGATCTCCATGCAGTCATTTCCAGTGCCAGAAGTAATGCGTTATTAACAAAACCGTATAATCAGTAGGCTTAAGTTTGGTGAATGCAGCAACGCTAGAGGATAATTGGAAGGACAGATGATATGTTAACTAAATATTTCATTTTGCTTAATGAATCACACAGCTTTTTTGCAGTGACAGCTTAAGTAACAGGCTTGAAGACCATTTTGCTTCAGACCATTAAACTTTGACAAACCAGTTATTAACTGCAGTTACAGACAGCAGTCTATGGAGATTTTTGTAATTATGAACCATATATCTAATTTTTTTAATCATTCGGCTAGACAGCCTGTGCCTGATGATTGACCATTGAGTGACTGACAATTTCTACTGCTTTGTGGTATACAAAGCTATAAACATCCATTGTGGGTAATTGTAAGTCATAAAGGCCACTTGTTGGAAGTATTGATACAAACCAATAAAAGCCTATAACTATTACACAGGCTTTGCTCTTGAAAATAAAAAGCATGTTCCCCTTCCTTCTCCTTTTAAGGGCAAACAGCTTCCGTGGGCATTATTATGCTAAACAGAAGAAACAAAGCTGCATCACTCTCAAAGAGCTTGAAAAGTTGTGCTTCTTTGAATCCCTAGATCTTTCCTGTGATATTTTTGCTCAAACCATCTGTGCTGGCCCTTACTGCTCTCCCAAAAGGGGCACTGTTGGCTGAGCCTGATGCTCCAACTGTCTCGGAAAGACAATTATCTTCTGTTCTTCTAATGCAGATCCATCACAATCTCTATAGATTCGGAGGTATCAGTCAAACCGATGACACCCTATGTACAGCCCTGATATAAAAGTGCTTTCCAAGGATTTTTAGTGCCTAAGGACCAAATACGGATTTCAAAGTACTTTATTTCCATTTGGGCACTAGAAAGAGAGACAAACACCGCATGTGTCCTCATGTCAAAAAGGGATATAAAGACTTGACCAGGTTGCTAAGATAAGCAGACTGAGATCTCAGAAACTCACCCAAGGCATTAGTTATGCCAGCAATACATATAATAATGATTTGCCAACATTTTTCAAAGACAGCAGGCTAGAAGCAAGCTTTTGTAATGCTGTCCCACAGAACATGGAAACAGAGTATCTAAAATGCAATGGGTTTTGCGGGCAGCTTGTGCTCTACATATTTGTTTGCTGAGAGATAGCTGTTGCCTTGGTTGTTAACATCTGTGCATTGTCAGACACGCCTGCTTCCCTCTGCTATGCAAAATTGCTTCCCACTTGGGAAACAATTACCCTGCAAACGGTGAAAGTCTGGGAGCTTTGTCACGACCAAAAAGTATATGTGCATTTACACCTGCTTGTGGTCTGGGAAATCCCCATTCTGTTGAATTTTTCATTTTATTGCAAGGAATGAGATGCCCCCAAATTCTGCAGTCATGCCTGCTCCCTGTTGGGAAGTAACTTTCAGGCAGCTGTAAATGGGATGTATAGGGAGGCAACAGAAAAAATAATATAAGCCCTATATGTGCAATATACATTCTCCTGCAGCGACAAACCACACACTATTAGGTATTCTAATCTAAAATCTGCATATGGGAGGAAATTAAACAGACAGTCCGTCCTGCTGGCATGAAGACTTTCCATCTATAAGGAAACAAGAGACATGTCTACTTGTCCCTTTGGCAGTGGTGTCTTGCCAAAGGTTTGAATGAGGCATTTTACGATGTTTTTCGGGATTCATTGATTCTCATATGGGCTGTGGTCAGGAGGAACAGGTGAGCTGAAATTAATTAAATGATTGAAGAAGATGGAAACATATTGTCAAATGCAGAAACTAGATGTTCTGGCTCTGTTACTTCACATTTCCATTTTTCTATGTTTTCACTCTGATTAAGATTCCCCTGATATAACAAGTTGGCAGGACAGCTTCCTGCCTGTGATCCTTTTCTTCTCCTGCAGCCACTGGCAGCTGGGGTAGTTTAGAGCACTCCTTTAGTTTCTTTGGATTTCCCTTTAGCCCTGAGACATGGTTAGAAGAATTTGGCAAAATAATATTTGGCTTACTGGGTAAAAGAAATGTGGTTTCAGATAGCCTAAAATGGTTTGGGTTTTTTTCATAATTCACATGAAATCAAAACCCCCAAAAGTAAATGACATTCAGCCACATTTTTCCAGCTCTAGCAGGAAAATTAAACCATGCATTACAGATGCAAAATGATAGATTAATCCTGCAAACAGAACATTTTTCTTTATGCCCTCACCAAAATTGTCGGTTGTTTATCACAGCTCTTCTAGTGGGACCTTTCCTTTCACTCTTGTTTCAGTGTTGCCTGTGACAAATAAACGGTTGGGCATCCATCCATCTAAAAGTCAGGAATAACACGCGTATTTTCCTATATCAAATAGGAAATAAATCTCATAGGTTAAGTCTCTGCGTTTTTGTGCATACATAAAAATACCAGTGATCTGTGAAGACATAGTGGGAGGATACCAGAAATGTGATCCCTAATACTGCTTTTCACCAAGAAATCTGATACTGAAATAGTCACAGTAAGACAATCCAACAGTAATAAAACCACAACACTAATGTATCACAACTCTTATTGTCCTTAGGACTCTCTCTCTCGGGCAAAGAAAATTACCTTATTTCTTTCTATTACTTACTTTCACTGCATGAATGAAACTGTCTTTGAAGAGCTTTGAGTCATGTCTATGATCATTGAAAATTGAATTTTCCCTTTGATTCAGACCAAAGCAGGTCTCTAGTTTGTTCTGGTCAACTCAAACTTCTGACCAGAGCCGTGATACGGACACATGTTTCACACAGGTGGGCAGATCGCCGGGAGCCTGGCGGTGATCACTGACGCAGCACACATCCTGGTGGACCTGACAAGCTTCCTGATCAGCCTCTTCTCGCTGTGGCTTGCCTCCAAACCTCCCACCAAGCAACTAACTTTTGGGTGGCACCGAGCAGGTAGCAAAAGTGTCATAGTACAAACATGTGGAATGGGAAGGGGGAATCATAATAGCCAGGCACTGGAGGATGTGTTGATGTTCAACATAGGTCTGCAGGTATTTAGAGATAGTGCACTAATGTTCTCAAAGCCCCCAGGACATGTGACAAACAGAGCAATCCAGTGAGCTTCAAAGAAGTAAAGAGCACAGGCATCTCTTATCTACAAACATGTCTTCCAGTTCACAATTTAATATAGTTTTGGGCTGGTGCTGGCTTTGGCTGAGATAACAGCAACTTCTCTCAGTGACTTGAGTGTGAGGAGGACTGATTCCTCAATCTGTTATGAAACAGAGGTTTCTATAAAAGCACCAATACCCATAAAAAATAGGGGTTTTCTCTGTTTATAGGATGATAACATATATAATCATATATAATGTTAAATGTATTATATAATAACAATGTTATATTTCTAGAAAAGTGAGATTCTTTAATATTTACCATTTTCTAAATCCTCTCCCTGCATATCTCCTTATCACTGTTGTTTTTTGTCAGATGAAAGCTCTGGTAGGTTTTGAAAGTTCTCTGTCCTCAACCAAAATCAACGTATTTACAGATGACACCTAATACCAAAAGCCTTACAATCAAACACAAGTGCTTTTACAAAAGACAAGACACCACCAAAATATTAACTATGAGAAAAATTTTCTGGGGGTATGATTCTGTTCAAGATTTAGACACCTACATTTCAATGTCTACACAAAAGTGACCACAAATTAGAACAGGGTACAAGTTTCTGATACATTCAACAGAAATCTAGGCTGCATTCAGCTGCCTAAATGTAGACATCAAATGCTACATCCCCAGGGTGTCTGGGATTTACGTATGGGAATGGCAGCTGTGGCATGAAACCCACAGGAGACTGTGGCACAGGATGCCAAGCACAAGACCAGGGCATCTCAAATGCCACCAGACACTTGTAGTTAAGAAACGAGGATGTGTTCCCAGTCAGTCAATGGAGCAGGGAGCTGTGTGAATCGCCATTAATTTGGTGTCCGTTGTCCACAATGGGAGCTTAGACACCAAGCTCACACCTGCATGTAGACATTTTAATTTTGTTGCCTCATTCTGGAAATTAATCCCATGCTGGGTGTTTTAGGGCTCAGTTTAGTCGCTCATATGTAAGGGATTGGTGCTATTTCAAATGACCTAGTGGGTTCCACAGTCTCCAATTGCCACTCTAGAACACTACAAGTCATCTATACATCTTGTGTGAAGTTATACGTAGAGGTGTCAGTGTATATCAAATGGTTCTAGACACCTACGCACCTGAACTGAGGACTCAGATGACAAAAGCTTTAAGGATGTTCAATATGAAGGTCCAGAGCAACTTCTGACTCAGAATGTCTGCAGGCTAAGGTTGCCTGTAGCTGCAGAATACACCAGAGAAGACATATGCCATACTCATCCTGTCTTTATGTTGCTCCCTAAGTATATTCTACCAGCTCTGCTGGAAACAGGCTGCTGGGTGAGGGGGAGGTTTAGTATGACTGAAGCGTGGCTGACATTATGTTGCCAACACGCAGCTGAATTTTGCAGCCTTGGCAAACTACTACTTACCATCAGTGGATCCGTAATTACTTCTTGTGTTTATGCTCTCTTAGCCCGGGAACAAAGGAAAGTGAAAGAGAGACTTCTGTCTTGTTGACAAGGTGGTAGGCAGGTTCAGCCACCTCATGCAACTTCACTCCCAGTCTGTGTTAGATTTATTAGTTTTTTGTCATTGCAATGCAGAACTTCAGAACCAATCTTTTATTGCCTTTTTATCCTGGTAGCAAAGAGAGCGCTGCATCGAATGCCAGTGGCTATTTAATTGCATTCCATGATAGTTACCCTGTTTCTTGCTTATTTTCCCAGCTGTATTTCCAGTTTAATATGCAGGTGGGTGCCTTAATAGAGTAGCTGAGGGCAGTCAGGTGGGTGGCAGAGCCCCTGCGTGCTGACTACCAAAGTCTTGCAGCTGCAGCCCTCCATGACATTGGAAGCTGTTTTTTTCACTGCTTTTCTCAGACTGATAGATAGGGTTTGTCATGCAAAGACTGTGTATGACAGGGCCTGGGTTTAGCAGGAGCCGTCTGAATGCCTCCTGTCTTCTAAGCCAGAACCAGGCAGCAGAATCAGTCAAGACAGCAGTTCAACACAGTCCTTTGGGTCTGCAGCTGCTTTCAGCAACATGGCTAGAACCGTAACATTGAGGGAGACTGATAGTGTGAGCCAGACCTACTTCCAGGTAGGAGAGCTCTCTTCAACCTCTATTTCTTTACCTCCGGTACGATACAGTTTTCCAAACAGTCCTATACTCTTGTTTGCTGTGCTCTGTTAGTGCTAGTAGTTCTGAAGAAACGTAACTGAGAACATCTCGAGTAAAACATTTAGTACTTCTGAACTGGTCTGTCTTAACTTTTGCTAAGATACTACATTGAAAAGTAATACATATTTTCACCTATGTAGGTAAAGATGACCTCTAACATTTTCAGCTGTGGAGCACACGCGCACACGCACGCAGATAGGTGTTCAAGGCCAGGCTGGACGTGGCCTTGGGCAACCTGGTCTAGTGGGAGGTGTCCCTGCCTATGGCAGGGGGGTTGGAACTCGATGATCTTCAAAGTCCTTTCCAACCTAAACCATTCTATGATTCTATGATTCTATGTTTATGGAGGTGTTCACAAAAGCTGTGGGCTCCGTTCGTAGCAATGATAGCACAGCCACCCTTGGTTGGGCCAGGCTTGCAGGCCTTCAAACTGTAACTTGCAGAAAATATAAACACCAGGTTTATCAGGAAATATAAACACCATGGTTTATGTTAGCTTATCTCTATCTACTTTTAAGCAAAACTAGATTTCCTTGTCAGTGCACTTTCATTC
>VUYV01000032.1:6147924-6263622 GCA_008711295.1 Anarhynchus alexandrinus | reverse complement strand
TTACAGATGACACCTAATACCAAAAGCCTTACAATCAAACACAAGTGCTTTTACAAAAGACAAGACACCACCAAAATATTAACTATGAGAAAAATTTTCTGGGGGTATGATTCTGTTCAAGATTCAGACACCTACATTTCAATGTCTGCACAAAAGCGACCACAAATTAGAACAGGGTACAAGTTTCTGATACATTCAACAGAAATCTAGGCTGTATTCAGCTGCCTAAATGTAGACATCAAATGCTACATCCCCAGGGTGTCTGGGATTTACGTATGGGAATGGCAGCTGTGGCATGAAACCCACAGGAGACTGTGGCACAGGATGCCAAGCACAAGACCAGGGCATCTCAAATGCCACCAGACACTTGTAGTTAAGAAACGAGGATGTGTTCCCAGTCAGTCAATGGAGCAGGGAGCTGTGTGAATCACCATTAATTTGGTGTCCGTTGTCCACAATGGGAGCTTAGACACCAAGCTCACACCTGCATGTAGACATTTTAATTTTGTTGCCTCATTCTGGAAATTAATCCCATGCTGGGTGTTTTAGGGCTCAGTTTAGTCGCTCATATGTAAGGGATTGGTGCTATTTCAAATGACCTAGTGGGTTCCACAGTCTCCAATTGCCACTCTAGAACACTACAAGTCATCTATACATCTTGTGTGAAGTTATACGTAGAGGTGTCAGTGTATATCAAATGGCTCTAGACACCTACGCACCTGAACTGAGGACTCAGATGACAAAAGCTTTAAGGATGTTCAATATGAAGGTCCAGAGCAACTTCTGACTCAGAATGTCTGCAGGCTAAGGTTGCCTGTAGCTGCAGAATACACCAGAGAAGACATATGCCATACTCATCCTGTCTTTATGTTGCTCCCTAAGTATATTCTACCAGCTCTGCTGGAAACAGGCTGCTGGGTGAGGGGGAGGTTTAGTATGACTGAAGCGTGGCTGACATTATGTTGCCAACATGCAGCTGAATTTTGCAGCCTTGGCAAACTACTACTTCCCATCAGTGGATCCATAATTACTTCTTGTGTTTATGCTCTCTTAGCCCGGGAACAAAGGAAAGTGAAAGAGAGACTTCTGTCTTGCTGACAAGGTGGTAGGCAGGTTCAGCCACCTCATGCAACTTCACTCCCAGTCTGTGTTAGATTTATTAGTTTTTTGTCATTGCAATGCAGAACTTCAAAACCAATCTTTTATTGCCTTTTTATCCTGGTAGCAAAGAGAGCGCTGCATCGAATGCCAGTGGCTATTTAATTGCATTCCATGATAGTTACCCTGTTTCTTGCTTATTTTCCCAGCTGTATTTCCAGTTTAATATGCAGGTGGGTGCCTTAATAGAGTAGCTGAGGGCAGTCAGGTGGGTGGCAGAGCCCCTGCGTGCTGACTACCAAAGTCTTGCAGCTGCAGCCCTCCATGACATTGGAAGCTGTTTTTTTCACTGCTTTTCTCAGACTGATAGATAGGGTTTGTCATGCAAAGACTGTGTATGACAGGGCCTGGGTTTAGCAGGAGCCGTCTGAATGCCTCCTGTCTTCTAAGCCAGAACCAGGCAGCAGAATCAGTCAAGACAGCAGTTCAACACAGTCCTTTGGGTCTGCAGCTGCTTTCAGCAACATGGCTAGAACCGTAACATTGAGGGAGACTGATAGTGTGAGCCAGACCTACTTCCAGGTAGGAGAGCTCTCTTCAACCTCTATTTCTTTACCTCCGGTACGATACAGTTTTCCAAACAGTCCTATACTCTTGTTTGCTGTGCTCTGTTAGTGCTAGTAGTTCTGAAGAAACGTAACTGAGAACATCTCGAGTAAAACATTTAGTACTTCTGGTCTGTAAGCTTAGCTTNACATTGAAAAGTAATACATATTTTCACCTATGTAGGTAAAGATGACCTCTAACATTTTCAGCTGTGGAGCACACGCGCACACGCACGCAGATAGGTGTTCAAGGCCAGGCTGGACGTGGCCTTGGGCAACGTGGTCTAGTGGGAGGTGTCCCTGCCTATGGCAGGGGGGTTGGAACTCGATGATCTTCAAAGTCCTTTCCAACCTAAACCATTCTATGATTCTATGATTCTATGTTTATGGAGGTGTTCACAAAAGCTGTGGGCTCCGTTCGTAGCAATGATAGCACAGCCACCCTTGGTTGGGCCAGGCTTGCAGGCCTTCAAACTGTAACTTGCAGAAAATATAAACACCAGGTTTATCAGGAAATATAAACACCATGGTTTATGTTAGCTTATCTCTATCTACTTTTAAGCAAAACTAGGCTTCCTTGTCAGTGCACTTTCATTCATTCATTATTTGTCAGTTTTAGACAAAACGGTTATTTTGATAAGCATCTGGAGCCTGGGCTGCTGCAAAATGTGTGACCCTCATAAATATATATTCGAAATCATAGGCTGAGTTTCAGCTGCTTTCATGAAGTGACGGTGGAGGTCTGTGCAAGTGTTTTGCTCTTTCTGGCTACCTACTGCTTTTCACTTTACTGTCAACTTTCATTTTCCTTGGTATTGTCTCAGTTGTGCTCATAAAGAGCCACATTTACCCATTCAAGTCACATGCCAATTACTAGCCCCACATCCTATTGAAAACATGCTGCACGTTGATACGAACATCCCCGGTCCCCGCCTATGGCGGTGCAATAAAAGGTGGCCTTGGGGACTGGATTTATTTGAGCCCAACTCAGCGCCAATAGAGACAAAATTAAATTTTGCTGCCCCAGGGAAAAAATAACTTCTTTTGTCCTCATCACTGCTGGTGGTACAAAAATTATTTTCTGGCATTGGCAGGATGAGTCTCAGGAGAGAGGAAGGAGAGGTTTTGCTGGCAGGACCTTGTTGGGGGCTGTCACTGACTTTCTGAAGTGTGAAGTGACGAGAGGTGTGCAGAAACAAGAGAGGTTATTGGAGAGGGATTATGGCTGCCTGTGGGTTTGGGTGAGCCACACCTCTCTCCTTCCCTTCAACCTCTGCTCCCGCGACCAAGATAATCTTGTTGGGGAAGGAGGGCTGGTTCCTCAGGTCCTCACACTCTACTGGCAGGGCCAGGCAACTACGTAAGGTGCAAAATAATTGCTCTTTTATCTTTCTTTCCCATTACAGCTCCTTTTGCTCCTCCCCAAACTCCGCAAATGATCTTTTTCATCTCTCCAGTTTCTCCAAATGCCCCATGAACTCAACACTGGAACGGTCACAAAAGTAGGAGCAGATAGAACAGGATTAGTCCACCAAATACACAGGGCTGCCCTGGGCAGCCACTGGATTTGCTATGACCAGACAGGAGTTTGGGCCATTCTTTGTGAGCATCGAGGCTGCCAACACACAAGAAGTAACCTTTCTGGCTGTAAAGCTCACAAAACTGCAACCATTACCATCAACCTCTTAAAATTTCTTGCATTTCTGTTATGACTCCTGTTAAAATAAGATTGTTTTATTTCCTAGAAATTCTGGGAGCTTTGATATCTATGATAATCATTTGGATGGTGACCGGTGTGTTGACGTATTTGGCCAGCATGAGGCTGCTACACCCTGATTATGATATTGATGCTACAGTGATGCTGATTACCTCTGCTTGTGCTGTGCTTGCCAACATCCTGTAAGTTATTTTTCCTCTCCATATAACTTTTGAACCTTGAACATGCTGCTGTATTTCAATAAAAAAAGACAGAGAGATATTGGCCTCAAAAATATTTAATGTTTATGAGTTTCATGAGAATATGGAAAGGGGTAGAGAAGAGAGATCCTGCTTCTCACAGAAGGCTGCAGTTGCTCTCCTTCTTCCTGTCAGCTGCCACACTGGGAAGGGAAATTATGAATGCACAAACTCCAGGAAAAGATTAATCTCCATCTCACTTTTTATTAGATGTCAGAACATTCAGGAACTCTATAGAAAATGAGGCCTCATTAATTCCCCCGTTCACAGTCTTTCTTGTTTGCATGCAAAACACTGAAACACCTAGGAATTATCTGCTTAGCCACTCTGCGTTTTTACTTAATGTGTTTGATTTTACTGTTCATCATTCAGAAGTGAGAGGATTGATGACGTGTGTGACATCACCGCTTTTAGACGCAGCAACCCCACTGATATTTGCAGCTTTACGTCTCTTGCAGACTAAGCCTGATTCTGCACCAGACCAGCCACGGGCACAGCCATGGGGCACAAGCCAGGGAACGCCTGTCGGCCCCTCTGGAAAAGGCAGCTCTGAGCAATGCCAGTCTGCGGGCAGCCTTTGTGCATGCCGTTGGAGATCTATTCCAGAGTATTAGTGTGCTAATTAGCGCACTTATCATCTTCTTTAAGGTTAGTTTTTTTAGTTCACTTGCCTTCCTTGCAATTAAGGATAACAGCTATTTTCATAGCATTGTGACACGAGGCACTATGTAAATATTTTCTCTGTCTTAATGATATACATTGTAATTTAGTGAAAGACAATTATACTTATTCCTGGGAATTGAAATGACTGTTGAGAATGTAACACTTGCTTCGTGGTGTTTCAACTGCAAGGAGGATACTTTGGTGTCTCTCCCTTTCTTCATCTGTAGTGTCTTCATTCCCTGAGGCTCCCTAACTGGCAAAGGAGGTCAACACTCATTCTGTGCTAGATGAATGGAATATATTGTTCTCTGAGATTAACTAATTAAAAATGGCAATATCCAACAATAACAAAATTAACAAATTGATGTGTTCGTATTTTTTCTAGCCAGAATACAAAATAGCTGACCCAATCTGCACATTTGTGTTTTCCATCTTTGTTTTGGCAACCACCATCACCATTTTAAGGGATATTTTGATTGTGTTAATGGAAGGTAGGACCTGATTCCAGAATCAATATAGTTATATTTTGGGGTTATTTTTCTCTGTCTTTCTCCGTAATGCTTATACTCCCTGACAAAAGTATAATAGCACGCTTCTGTATCAGTTTCCAATATTCTCATAACTCTGATCATACTTTAATCCTAATTACTATTTTAATCACAACTGTTTTCTACCATTGCACTAGAAGATTTATACGTATGCCAGTTTTCATAAAAAGCTGTTTACTGGTGTTTTGCTAATGAACTCCCAATGTATTCCTAAAACTGAGTTGCTTTTGTTTGTCGTATGTGTAGCATTGCTTTTTTTCACCCCCTTGGCATATGAGATGTCTACTCACTTTGTTCATGGTGTAATTCTTTTACCCATATGAAGTACAAGTCTTTGCCAAAAAAAAAAACAACCAAAGAAAAGAAACAGACTGTGCTTTGAACTGTGTCTGTGAAATAAGCTGAGTGCAAGAGGCAGAAGTTTAAAAGATTTTTAGTTATGCCAATCCAGAAAAGCAAGCTTTCCAGTCGCATTCAGGTGCAAGGGAATAGACAATTCTCAGCACATCAGTAGCGAGAAGAACAGGCTTAGCAGTCTTTAATCCTGTCAGCTGTGGGCCTGAACATTTGATTTGCAAGGCCAAATGACTTGAGCAGTCATAGATGCGTGTTTTTGCCTTCCTTACACTGAATAATAGAATGCAACCTCTTTCTCAGCTATGAACACATAAGGATTAAAAGGAAAAGTATCTCTAAGTGTAGGTTTTGAATGGATACGAGTTACTCAGTGTGACTGTCTGCATGGCTATTTACTTCTCTCTTTCACTTTGCACCTACTTCTGTTTCAAGAAAGAAAATTTCCAATGTTGTTTTACAGTAAAGCTTCATTCTAGAGTTGGTTTTCTTTCAGTGATTGTGCAATAGAGATACATTTGTGTAGGAACATAACTAGACAGATTGCAGCAACTGGCTGTATCTTGGCTGCCAAAAAATCAGAAAATCTCTTGAATTCTGGAAAAAAAAAAAAAATCAAACTACTGGGAAGGCCAAGGAGCCCCGGACACTCAGGGGTCTCTTTCTCAGACCAGTGATTTCCAGCTTCCGTAAGCAGTACTGACGTGCCAAAATTGGCAATGTTCTGTTCCCCTCTGCAGCAAGCCCTTTTACATTGTCCTTCTGGGGAGGTCTCTGAAGCCATTCTCCTACCTCTGAAGTAGCATATGCTGCCCAGAATTTTCTAAATAGAAATTGGATGTTGAAGCTGGTACTGGAGATGGCTCTCACCCCGTGCATCCAGACTGACCTGGGGTGTCAGCCCCACAGCCCCCATGACCGACTGTGTCATGCAGGCACTGACTGTCCATGGTTTTCTCTAAAGAACATGTGCATGTCAGTATCATGTTCTACTAAGTCAGTACTCCGTATAGCATATCATTCTTGTAATAAATGAATAGGAGAAAGCATACAACACTGAGGTCATTAACAATTACAAATAATTATCAGTTACGGTATGAAAGACGAAATTAACTAATACTGTGTTTATCATTATTATACTTCATAACTGGTGGCATTAAAAGTATTTTTCAATTTACTGATCCAAGTGAAGCATGATGAACACAGCTGTTCACGTGGGCACAGAGGTGCATTTCCAAACACTCATGTCTTACTCCAGGGAAGAGCTGTAGTTAAATTCCTTGGTCAAATCTGGATTTAGATTAAACTCCGAATTTCTTGTCGCATCTCACCCTGTAACTATTGTCCTCACTCTGGCTGAGGATCATCACCATCTTCATCTTTTGTAAGAAGGAAAACAATGACTGATTTACTCATTAACTAGACCTGGGATCTAATCTCATTTAAGATTCCAGAGTCAAACAATTTTAATANAGGGTGGTGAGGCACTGGAACAGGTTGCCCAGAGAGGTTGTTGAGGCCCCATCCCTGGAGGTGTTCAAGGCCAGGCTGGACGTGGCCTTGGGCAACCTGGTCTAGTGGGAGGTGTCCCTGCCTATGGCAGGGGGGTTGGAACTCGATGATCTTCAAGGTCCTTTCCAACCTAAACCATTCTATGATTCTATGATTCTATGATTAACTAGACCTGGGATCTAATCTCATTTAAGATTCCAGAGTCAAACAATTTTAATATTTATGTTCACCTTTCCTTCTCTGCTCAACAGGTGCTTCTCTATTGTGTAAGTGTATTGAGGACAGAATCCCTCAGAGGTGCTCAGGTGATGCCACAAAAGATGTTGGTGCAAAGCTATGACAGGATCAGGCTAAACAGCTCACTTTCCTATGTAAACCAGACCCTCAGAGTTTCTCCTAAGACATGCATGAGTCTCGTTCTTCCATGGAGAAGTATAAAACAAGGGATAGGACTAAATTTCACAGTGAACTCTAGACAGGCTTTCCGAAGCATTAAGTATTTTTATTAAAATTATACATCTAACTGAATAAAGGTTCTTGATGCATTTTCCTCTAATGATCATCATTCTTATCTCTTCAAAATATTTCTTTTCCACCAATTTCTCCTTTTAAGGGACATCAAAAGGACTTGCTTATGATGCAGTGAAAGCAAGAATTTTAGCAGTTGAGAAAGTGGAGTCTGTTCACAACCTTCATCTTTGGTCTTTGACAATGAATCAAACTATTCTGTCTGCTCATGTTGCCACAGGTCAGTAAATTTCTGTAAACAGGGAGTAAGTATTCAGCTGCTGCCTAGTAAAGGTCAGTCTCTCCTGATTGGGATACAACGGACTGTATATCTGTTGCTTGTTAAAACAAATGTCATCATTTTGTTGGAAAAATACCACTGCCAACAACAAAAAAAGCTCTCAAATCCTCCTCCCAGAAATCTTGCCAAAACACCCGGGACCTCCACTTAGCCCAAAACTTGAAAACCGCAGAGGTTGTGGAGCAGGGAAGTAAACTGCAAGATATTTTAAATAAATTATAAGAATTAGACCCGGGCTGGATTTTCCTCACAATATCAAATAGATTTTGGAGTGGATTTGTCAAACTTGAAAACTGTTGATCCCTATAAGAAAAACTCACAGGGCAAATCTGCATTCCTGATGCATCTCTAGCGGTAAAACTATCTTTAAAACATAGCTTGGAGCACAGAGGTAACTCCAGGGGAACAGTTCATCTTTAAAAAGAGTTTTTTAAAAAGTAGTCCTTATCCCTATTGACAAATTGTCCACTACCCAGATCAATTTTCCTGTTTACCTGTTTGCTTTGTACATGTTAAGGTTTATTTAAGAAAAAAATTCCACCTGTGTTTGGCCAAGAATGGGTTCAGAGGCGAAGTCCTCTATGGAGTCCCCACTTCCCAAAAAGAGGGAATCTATCAGCCACCCAGATCACTTGGCACTATTGCTACTCCCTGACTGGATGAACTAATCTTTATTAAGTATTCCTGCTTTCCTCCAGTTTTCTGCCAAACTGAATTTCTTTGGTGATTACTCTTAGCTCAGTCCTTGCCAAAATTGCATATTCCGACCACATTTGAATGAACAAACTTTTGCTGACATGCAGGTTCCTGAAAGCAGGATAAAAAGGACAAGAAACACTTCTCAAAGCAAACTTCTTGTTAGAAGTTTGTAAATAGTTTCTGCCAGTAAACACTTGCTCTTCTTTCAAGTATTGTATTATATGCATTTTGATTATTTTCTGCTTGCTGTCTATAGCAGACACAGCGGACAGCCAGAAGATTTTGCGAGATATTACTCAAGCCCTGTTTGAGCAGTACAGCTTCCACTCCATCACCATTCAGATTGAGTCGGGAGAGGATCAGAAACGAGACTGCGTCTTCTGTCAAGAGCCCAGGGATTAAAGGGAGCAGTATGCTATGCAACACAACGATCACCCCTCTCACAGGTCAATGAAGACTATATGTGCTGGTTGTATGTAATTGATTAACAACAAATGGTAATTAACTGAACTAAAAAGCCCTGCCACTGTGAGCAGGTACCATCTACCAGGAGAGAACACGTATTAAGTCCATCCATCAGCTAGATTACCTGTCCATCAGCGGTTACTTTCAATTGCAAGAGAAAGTATCTTAATTATTCTTGACTAGAGCAGCAGATTGGCACTAAAGCAACATTTAAATGTGCCTGTTTGTAATCACAGGTAACAAAAAACTAATCAACCTTCAAATTACCAGCAGACCAATTATCACAGAATGTAGCAAAATGTAAGTTTGGTGTTAGCAACGCTCAACACTTACTCAGGATAAAAGAGAAAAATTAAATTAGCACAAGGGATGAAGAGTTTTGGGAAAGAAAGAGATGGTGACACATGCTTTCCCTGCCTTTTGGCAGACACTCCTCCTCCTGCATATTAAGGGAACTATCAGGTGTGCACCATATTCTGCAGCATGGATCACAAGAGGGTTCACTCCATTTCCATTTGGCAAATAGCTCTTTGGTTTTTAGTTAGCCCTATCTGGTTTTCAGCTATCCCTCAGTCAACTCTTTTCTGCCAGACATGGGCAGTGTTGTCTACTATCAAGCCAACCCATAACTCGTATCATATTGCATCACGGCAAGTTGTGATAGAATATTTGTAGTGTATTTTTGGGTGTCTGTGTAACAAGGTGCCACTGGGTTGTGACAATAAAACAGACCAGGTCCAAAACAGACCAGGTCCTCTTAGAAAAGGAAAAAATAACTAGGGCAAGGAAAGACTGTGGGCCATTCTGAACATCATGTCTAGGGTCCTTCATAGAATGGCCTGTGGGGTGTTATCCAGTAACGCTACATCCCTGAAGTTATATTAGATAATTAAAAAAAAACCCTTTGGCATATCACAGAGCCATTCACTGTACAGGGAAGGGATGCGTCTCTCCTTCAGGCAGCTAATCCCCAGATTCCTTAACAGGATGTGTTAAACCTTCCTCTTCTGCATATCTACTGCAGAACTGGGAACAGAGAGTCAGGTCTTGCTACAGTGACTCTACTTTTGTCCAATCAACTGAATTAAAATCTCACCTGTTAGCAAAAACAAGGGTTGCACTTCAAAATGCATACTCAACTGCTTCTTCAAAAAACAACTTCAGTTCTGCCCTTGGCCATAACAGTGCAGCTTCGCTTTCCATGCAGAACGAGACGTAATGTTTTCCCACTCCACAGTCCACACTCCCACAGCTGTAGGGCTCATTTTATTAACAGGTTTGTTAGAACAGAATAAAGTATGCGATATGGAGTGGTACTGAGTTTCTAGGCTGACAGCTGGAAAGAGCATTGTGTTATTAAGGTATAAAGAGGCCTTGCTTTTTAGGGAATTCAGTTTTATTTGCAATAGGTTCACATTAGTTATCTACTTTATCATCCTAAGGAGATTAGAATTTATTATTAGGGGCTTTTGGCTACGGATAATACATAACTACGTGATGATAGATTGATGTATTAAGCTGGCATTTGTTACCTGGTAGGGGGAACAAGAAATTATTCTGCTTTGTGGAGGCATCCCAGAAGATCTTAGTCAGGTAAACCTCCCACTGAAATCAGATACGGTATTAAAACACAACACCCGCTAAGAATTTCATGAGTATCTCATTATTTACTGGCTTGAAAGTACAGAGAACATAGCAGTGGTATTCAGTACGGTGATAAAGGCAATTCTTGCCCTTTACAGCTGAAACTTCAGAAGATAAGACACAGATAAATCAAAGCACAGTAAGAAACCCTAAATGAAGAAATTAACTTGTATTTTGGCCAGTTTCTCTGCTGGTATAATTTAGCATAGTTGCCTCCTACGAAAGGCAACTCAGCTGTGCTTGTTAAGTAACCTGAACATCCTTTTCATTAGTTGGGGAGGACAAGTTAATAGTGTGGCCTTCATATGAAAAAAAGTCTTTCAAAATGTTTTGAATAAGATGAGGACACAGACCTGGATATAATAGGGAATTCTGGGGAACATTGTATGGTCAAGGACAACGTAAAAGATAATGAGTGGGTGACATCCATATAGGAGACAGATTCAGTTCTGAATTTAGGCTGATGTGGAGATAAAGACTATAAGTTTAACAGCAAGTGTTGAACTTGGAAAAATTTTAAACAGACAAGTGACGTGGTCCAGCAGGAAAGCTACGCTGAGTAGCAGAGCTGTGGAAAAGGTGGGTGGAAGCAACACACGAGAGGCTGCAAGAAAGAAGATTCAGCAGCCAGGACCAGGACTGATGACGCTATTGTCCAAATGAATTGAAAGGATGGGGAAGTCTTTAATTATGTTTTGGAAAAAGGAGCAGTGACATATAGAGACATGAGGAAAGAAGGAATTAATCCAAAATAATGATCCTTCATGAAAGTGAGTGGGGGAAAGTTGTAAAAAAGAAAGTTTAACAAGGAAGTGAGGTAGCAGCTGCCACCCACAGTAATCCCAATGATCCATCAGACCCTCAGAATGGTAGCCTGGGTATGTGAGCAGTAAATGTCAGGGCAGGAATGGGGAGGAAGAGGAGAGATTTGGGTTTGTTAGCAGCAGTAGACCTTGTATTTCAGGCAAAAGAATTTAACCACCTATCTTTAGCAAAAGCTAGAAAGAGAGCAACAGCCTCTACTATCTATTGTGAAATTTACTCTAGCAGACAACTGTAGCAAGGTAGCACAATGGCTTAGGGAAACCTAAGGAAATTTTACTGAAATATGACAGATTGAACATGAATTTAGAGCAAACATTTAGCTGTAGTTATGAATATTGCTATAAGGAGCTGAATCTTTAATGCTCCCACTATGTATATGAATATAAAATGTATATTTGTTCTTCATCCCCATCTAGTCTGATCCTCAGGGATATTATCTTGGTACAAGGTTATTTTCAGAATACTGTCTGACTGGCTGGAGAGGATTTCTGTAGAAATGCTACTGCGATATACAGAGGACCGGGCTAAGAAATTCAGACACAATTTCTACACTTCTCTGCTTTGATTAACTTTACATCCTTTTGATTGTCTGCAGAACAACTATAAGAAAATTGACAAAAAAATGCTATCTCTCTGTATTTCTTGAAACTACTGTGAAACACAGAAGTATTTGTCACATAAGTGGTCTGTTTTCCACATCTGACTGGTTTTTGGTGGAGTTCAGTTCACATGGGCAAGTACATGGCTTTACTGGCTAGCACTGAAATTTTATGTACATCAATATATTCATCTTCCTCTAAATTTTAATGTAGTCATTGTAAATGCATCTTGTAAATTATATAGTTTGCCATTCCCCAAAAAGCACTCTCTCTTTTTCACTTTCCACAACCAAAATCTAACACATTGAGCAGAGCCTGAGGACAAGGAGTTTGTAGAAGCTCAAGAGTGATTGGAGTAGAAACCACGAAATGGGCAAATGCAAAGCTAATCTTTCCTCATTCAGCACTGACAAAGGGCCTAAGTGCCAATATTATGCTGAGATGACCATTAAACAATGACAGAAATATTTATGATTATTCAAACTGGACACAGTTAAGGCACAAATCTGTCATGAGCATCAATGGAATAGTCCCTTACTGTAACTATAGGCATAGACATCATCCTGTCTTCTCCTGTCTGAAACGTGAAGTGGTTATGAGAATTGGATATGCAATCGAGGATTATATTGCCCACTTAATGTGAAACATTACGGCAGTAATTCATCATGTCCAGATGAAGACCAAACAAGATGTCCCAGTACTGTCCATGGCAGCAAACAGTGGTCTAAGCAACAAGGACTGCGTAGGTCTGCAATATCATTCTTACCAATGTCAAGAGGTTATATCAAACAATTTTGGCTCAGAGCGTTTTCTCCCCTGTTGTAAAAGCTGGCATGCTCCAACACACCTTCCTCATTGCCTTCCCCTCAGCCATAGCAGATGTGCTCTCCTTCCTTTTCATCCCCTTCGACCATTGTCCCCTTCTAGTCTCTGCTTTTCTATTTTTCCCCATTCATCTTTTTTCAGCAATGCCTCAACTGGCCGCCTATTCAAATTTCAATGCCAGCATTTTTATCACATATCCTTTCTGCTTATAGTCCTTCCCATTCCTCTTCAACCTATGCATTTCAATAAAAGCTCCTCAGAAAGAAACTGCCTTTTGCTCCATGTTTGTTGAAAACATGGTATAATGAACCATCTTTTTTTTGTTTGTTTGACACTATTGTAAGCACAATAATAACAGAGACTTAATAAAAACAAAGAACAGCCATTCCAGACATCACATATCGGTCCATGTCAAGCACCACTATTTATTTACTTTGTATTAAAGTTATTTAGAACTTTCACAGCCAAAAAATTATCTGGCTCCAGCTTAAGGTACTCTTTCATGTTCTCAAGCCTGCTGATAATCTCTTTCAGCTAAGAAAAATAAAATCCTTTCCCACCTGAGTACACACAGTTCAAGCAAGAAAGGAATTAGAGGCATCCAGTTGCTTAACTGCCTCCTTTGACTTCTCTCTGCTTGGACTTTGTGTCAGACAGTCAGTGCCCAGCAAGAACGCACCGCAGCAGAGGAAGCTTTGGAGAGCAGCCCAGTGAGAGCAGCGGCTGGAACGGAAGCGCAACAGAGTGATTTTGTACATGGTTACCAGTGCACATTCAGAATTTTCCATCCCAGGTGTTACGCTCTTGAGAAACATGTCTGCTTTTCACTACAATTTTGGGGTTTGACTTTTGATTTAAAAAAAAAAGAAAAAGAAAAGGATGAAAAGAAGTAAATGAACAGAAGTTAGAAGGGTTGTATTGTGAAACATTCCTGGTAGCATCAGAGGCGTTTTACCCAATGGCTTGCACTCTTCTCTAGCAGCAGGGCTCTGTAGCTTTGTCTCCAGAACTGCACTGCCGCATGCTCTGCCATGATGTGCTGTCTCTCCTTACCACACACCATAGAAACTGCCATGGCATGCAATGAAAGGTGTCCTGCTGTGACACATGCCATATGACCCCTTGCGTGCTATAGCTACGAACTTCTCAGCTATGGGGACTCCTCCTGAATTGCATGGGCAGAACAATCGTCCAGGCTTTGGTGAAGCACTGACTTCTATTTTCCCGCTGTGGAGTTCTATTCTGTACTAATTTTCTTCTTGGAGACTGAAGCTCACTGGAACAGTTTGTGTAGCTTCTGTCTAAATGAGAAAGAGCAGGAATTCATTAATCATGGCACAACCTGCTAATCCACAAAGAGGCACAAGGCACTCTGGGCTGGCTCCTGGTCTGGGCAGTAATTCTGATGTCAAAACGCTTGGAAATGGTGCGCTTCCCAGCAGCAGTGTGCAACCTGGATCTTTAACATTTGGCTCCTGCCCTGCTTTCTCATTTGCTGACAGGAGAGCGTTAGAAGTGCTTTGAAGGATGTGCTGTGCTTTGAAGGATGTGGTGCACTTTGAAGGAGCAGCAGAAACTGCTGATGAGCTTATGAGGACGTTGCATCCAGCCCTCCTCTGCAATAGAGACAGTTTTTGCGAAAGCAGATCCTTTGTAGGAAGCAAGAAAAAATGATAAGGGCAGAAACAGAAATCCTGTGGGCTTCAATGCTATCACAGTGCCAAGCATCTGGGAAATGGCTGCAAATGAGCTGCAGAGCTGCACTCCACCTGCAAAGGGGTGCGTTCCCCCTCAATATGCATGAGCAGCAGTAACAATTCCACAGGAGTGCAAATGGGAGAAGAGTGTGAATGTGAAATGAAATTTAACAGCTCCCTCTGCCCTTTAAACTACCCTTACAGAATTAAATGCAGAATCAGGGATCATAAAAAAAATGTTCTCTTAAAAAGAATAGAGTTTCGACTTTCTCTGAGTACTGTCTCCACTGTGAGTGTTTTTAAGAATTGTTCAGGCACACTCATTTCTACCGTATCTTAGCAGAAAATACTTGGTCATCCATTAGTCCCCCGCTGAGTTTCAGTTGCAAAGATATGACTGAAAGCTGGTATTAAGTGTGACAGAGAGGCTTAAGAACCATATAGGCTTCAATATTGTATTAAAGACGTGAGTCAATAAGGCTTTTCAACAGTAGTTTAATGTCATTAATTTGTATTCTCCCAGCATGTAGAGTTTATAGCAGGCACAGCTCAGGTTCCTATGGAAAGAGATGGTCTCAGCCCCTAGAAGGCTCTGCTCTACCAGGACTGGACAGACCAGGGACAGGAGAGGGAACACAATGGGGAAATCAGAATGATTTTTCTGAGGTCACATCTGAGGTCCATGGCGGAGGCTGTTACACAAACCAGCTTTCTCTGTGTGTGCTCTAATGCCCTGCCCAGGAACGAACACACAATCATATACATGTTAGCACTTACCTGTATGGACTGGGTTGCATTAAACAGCTACTTTAGTATTATGGAAAGAAGAAAGGAAAACCAGAGAGGACCCATCCTTAGCAAAAAAAGACACCAAACACGGAATCACGGAATCACGGATTTTTCGGAGTTGGAAGGGACCTCTAGAGATCATCTAGTCCAACTCCCCTGCCAAAGCAGGATTGCCTAGAGCACATTACTCAGGACTGCATCCAGGCGGGTCTTGAAAATCTCCAGAGAAGGGGACTCCACAACCTCCCTGGGCAGCCTGTTCCAGTGCTCTGTCACCCTAACCGTAAAGAAGTTTTTCCGTATACAAGACGTAACACAAGACACAAGGAGAAAAAAAAAAACAACCCAAAAGCTTCTTTTAAAACTGCTACTAGAAGTGTGTATTGGAACACGTCACCTTAATTTTCTTTAAACTCTTCAGTTTATCTTTTAGTGATGTGTCCACTTAAGCAGGCTGACTTTGAGGACAACCAAAGGTGTGCCTTTTTGCCATGGGAGAGAAGGCAGTCTCATGCGAGAAGAGATTTGCTTTCCACAAGCCCTGTGTTACGTCTCCTGTGTAACGTCCAAGCAAGGGAGTGAGCCTGTGTAGTGACAACTCAGTTAGTGAAGGAGACAGACAGGAATGAACACAGTACTTGTCTTCATCTAAATAATATAAAAAACATTTTATATTTATCATGGATATGCCCCTTCCCATCTCTACCAAAAAAAGTATTGAAGACCTACCCAGCCAGGCACATCAGTGAGCCTGGGCTGCCAGCATGAGTAACTTTTTTTTACTAGAAACAAGAAAAATGAAGTTTTCTTTTTAAGATCCACTAAATGGTGAGAGGAGACACCATGTCATGGAGCAATAAATTCAAGCTTAAATCCTGGGGCTGGAAAAAAAGATTTTATCTTTCCTTGTGTAATTCTTCAAGCAACTTTTAAATTTCCCCAGGGAGTTTTAAGCCTCACCTAACACAGTGTTATTCCATACAGTACTTACCTGTAGAATACTATAGTTTGTTTCATCTTTTCACTTCTGTAATTCCAATTCTTCTCTAATCAGTAACCTTTTAATCAGGCCTGGGTTATCGTAATGGAGGTGACCCCCTACTGAGCACCTTGATGTAAAATCCCACATTCCCTGCAAGGGAGACCTGCATGAAAAGGAAATATTGCCGCCATTTTAAGGCAAGGGCATGGAGGGAAAGAGTTCTGGCTTTCCAGATGCTGTCTGTGCAAACCTTACACATAGAATCATAGAATCATAGAATGGTTTAGGTTGGAAAGGACCTTGAAGATCATCGAGTTCCAACCCCCCTGCCATAGGCAGGGACACCTCCCACTAGACCATGTTGCCCAAGGCCATGTCCAGCTTGGCCTTGAACACCTCCAGGGATGGGGCCTCAACAACCTCTCTGGGCAACCTGTTCCACATGGACAGGTCTCGCTTCTCTAGTGTTGTTGCATCCCTGAGGAGCTCATCTGTAGGTGGTCATTAGCAGAGGGTGCTCAGACTGTCTTAAGTATGAACCCCAAATCCCCAGGGGTATTGTGTTTCCCTATTAGTGAGTTACACAGTTGGGAAGTCCCGAGACCGAGGCAGCTTTCATTCCTCCTTGGCACCCCCTCCTTCTGCGGTGACCCTGCTTGGAAACAACTTCGACATCAACCGTGGGATGAGATTTCAACTTCTTGGAAAGCCACAACCAGGACCTGGTAAGGATTTCCTCTCATGCAACTGTTATATATGGCAAACCCCAGGAATCAAACAGGTTCTGCATAGCCACTGCACCACATCTCATTTACAGCTTTCCCTTCTCCAAAACACTGACCTGGGTTAAGTGACCAATGAAATACTGAAGAAAACATTTTTTAAAAAATCGGTGGAATTATTAACTACTAAAAAGCAGCAAAGCACTAGGAAGCTTCTTTGATTATTTTTCAATTTATGTAACAAAACATTATTGAGAGGAAAGAATATAATCAATACTGAGTAGCATTATAGCTAGCTGTGCAGCAATTTAATGCTAGAAATGGATTAAGGTGACAGAAGAAGTCAATGCAGTCTTAAATTAAAGGTGAGGAAAGTCAATGAAAAGTCAAAGCTGGTTAGGAGTCCATCAAGTAAAAGAGGCTAAAGCTCTGGTAAGTACAAAGTGCCTCAGTAACCTTAACTTATCACTGTAACTCTATGTTTTACATGTTTATTCAAAAGAGTAACTAAGTATATGTTTGTTCTCGGTTTGAACCATTAAACCATTAGAATTCATTGGGTTATTTCAAAGAGGATTTGGAAAAAGGGAGAAGTCTGTTTTTTTATCTTTTTTGTTTAGGGAATAAAAAGGTAGATTTTTGCTTCTGGGTTTTATTTTTACTTTAGAAAATTCCTTTTCCCTGGAAGAACCTACAAACTAAACTCACTGGAGAATAAACAGGATTATAACATTGCTAGTATCAGAGGAGGCACCTTTGGTTAAACAAGGGGGAGATAATTTTTACTTGCAGTTTTAGCTTAAATTGTGGCTTTGCTTTCTTATATTAAAACAAACGAAAAGGAGAGAAGTCTGCTGCCTTCCAGCAACCTCTCTGCCTTTAATTCTCTGGGGCTTAGAAACCCTCTGATAAACTGAGAAAGCACAGCCTAATATTGCTCTTATTTCTTAAACAAAAAGTAGCCTGTGTCTCTGAATTCTGTCATACTACTCAAAACCATGGGCATTCAACAACCCTGGTGTGCTGTCGAAAGACTCTGCTGACGAGTCCTTGAATTCTCATACTCTTACTGGAATATAAGGCTGACCAGAAGAGACAGAAAATGTCATGGCCAATTTGTTATGCTTTATGTGCTAACACCTTGAATAGCCATTGAGATTTCAACATTTCTTAAACTTTGACCAGTTCATAGCAGGGACTAGCTCTGGATTTTGCTAGTAATGAGGACAAGCCATCCTGACGAGGAGGGTTGGGTTCTAGATCTTTGGTTGCTCAAAGTGATGTTTTTGTAGCTCCACTTTTGATGATGCTGAAGCTTCAAGTTATGAGTCAAGCTATCTTTTAGTGTTCAGAGACAACCTGGAAAATCTGTTTTGCCTGTCTGGCAATCGCCAGTACCTAAGACATCAGGCAGAGATTTCTCTTGCTGTTAGCATCTCCCAGGTGTGTAACAGAACTTAAAGGAACTTGCATCTCTTGCACCACTGATGCCAGAGGACAGGCTGTTGTTTCAGCACAGGCTTTGCTCCTTTGATGCTTAACACTTACCCCACTTGGCAGAACAGCTGTAGTAGCCACAAATTATATGTTCTGTGCCAAAATACTATGTTTAACAAAGCTGCTTTACAATCTGTAGTACGAAGGCACGTGAATCTGCCCTCAACCTCCAGGACCAATAGGTTGTGTTTCAAAATACAGTGCTTTGTGACATGAAATAATAGTAAATCCACACTGAAGTATGCATCGTGTCTTTCACTCTCTGCAGACGACTGAACTTTCTGACTGGTGGGGGAGATTGAAACCTCTGCCATCACAGAATACATGTAATGAGGCAAAGCAGTTAGCATACTGGGCAGAAATTTTGTGGCTGCCAGTGTTCAATTCCAGTTTACAAGCAATTCCTTGCACCACAAGAGCAGGAGATAAAAAGAGGTATAACAGATCTAACCTTCCACTGTAGTCTTGCCAGCTTCGCTGACTCCTCCGACTGGCGTGGTTGGAAATGCAACTGCAAACGATGTTGGCTTTTATTCCAACAGCCAGAGAGCTCGATGCAGTGTTTGTGTGTCTAGTTCCCACAGAAACCTAGGGGAGAAGGCTTGCAGGGAGAAGACTTCAAAACTCAGTTTACTTGCTAATTGTTTTTCCATCGTTCTGGTGATCATTAACAAGAGTACACACAGGAAAGGCAATGGGCCACTGTTGGGTCATAAGCACCGATTTATTTACTCACTTTTCTTGGAGAGGAATATGTGAAAGATGTTTGCAGTCTATCTCAGTGGCAGTGCTGCTCTCTAACAGAGAAGTGCATACTGCTATTTAGAGGTAAATACCTAGTAGAAAACAACTTAAGTAGCACCAGCCAGCAGAATGGATTCATTGATGCTGGTTATGTGAAAGGGCCTCTTGAAAGTGACCTATCCGTACTGACTTCTTTCTACAGTGAAATCAAATCCAGGCTTTCCTCTAATTTTAGTCAATTCATCAGCAGGCCCGTGGGGAGTGTAGGCTTAGAAGACCACCCCAGCTGACTTGTTTCTGAGTATGAAAACACCATGAAATGCAATGTGGCGGCCTCAATGATTGCTGTGACCTCCTGTACAGACACGACATTTGGATGGGAAGTGTGTCTCACCCAGTCTTACATGCCCCGTTCACAGCTGAACCTCACGGCCTCTCAAGGCTCAGGATGCCTTTGGTCTGGGGATGGCTGTGGGCTGCAAATCTCACGGCGGAGACATGACGTTAAGCCTGTCCTCCCTGGCTTGTGTTTCCTGACTGCTCCAAAGGCAAAGAGAGGAGCCATGGGCTGGAGGGCATTTCCAGTAAGCTTCAGACTCACTGCTGCTGCCTATCCTCTTGCACCGGCCTGTGTTTTTGCCATGTCCAGACTGGACAGCAGAGCATGGAGCGCTCCTGGGGATGTTTCAGTGTGCCTCTGTGGCAATGGTACCACTGACACCTAGTTGTGGCGTCAGTGAGAGTTGTGTCTTGCTCTCTCTACTCTTCCAAAAAGTGCACATGAACCTGGGAGCACTCGTCGTGTGAGGGCATCCAGGAGATTTGGCCTTGAGAAAAATAAGTGGGGCTAAGAAAGCTGTTTACTGAAGTAGTTAGCTATTTTGATTGCTTAAGGGAAGAAATAGAAACTAGAGAAGAAGCACATGCCAATTTTAATGTTGCTACACCAAACACAGTTTTGCAGAGATTTTAAAGTTTATGGGTTTTTGAAGTCAGGCCTATACTTCTGCTAATATTGTTCACATTTAACCTTGCCTTCATAATCAAACTAAAATTGAATGAGTTTTCAGTCCACAAATCCATCACATACACATGCTGTTCTAATCTCACTCGCACACCAAGGGAATTTGTTTCTTTAGCTAAATCCCTAACACAACATTACACAGATAACTTGACAGCTTATGTAACAAACACAATTTGGGCTGGTGAATGTGTATGGGGAATGTGGAGAAAAGGAATAAAATAAGAAGTAGGTTCATATAGGAGGGAAAAGAGTGCTGCGAGTTATTCTGCTGTATAAATATTTCCTTCAACCGCAAGCATGCCAGTGTGGAATGAGATGAAGCACTGAGATTAACCTGAAAATCAGGGTAGTGCTTAGTTCTTAAAGGAAAACCCAGGTGAAATGCTCTCAGGCCTTATCTACTCCCATTTACCCCACTTAATATATTTCGCTCAGATTTCAGGAGAAGTAGGATTGGTCACAGAAGAGTTCTTATAATTTTTTTATTTTATTATGGTTGCACCAAATGGCCTTAACCAGTTTCTCTGCTCCTCCTAAGGGTCTGAACCAGCAGCTGCAGCTGAAACATGCAGCAGTTTACAAGATCTTCAAAGACCTTATCCTTTCACTTGAAAAAAAACCAAAACCTTCAGGAGCATAGCACAGAAACAAAGCTTTTATGCTCCAAATGCTGATTTTAGCCATCACCAATGGTGCTGTCATTCAGTCCCTTCCTTCTGCCTGAATGTGGTCCGATTATTGCTCAGGACTATGAAGATCCAAGCAGGTCATGCTGGTACCCATTATAGCAGAAGCCGGGAGCAAGGCTTGCTTCTTCCCCCTCTGATTTCCTCTCTGCTGACACTTCAGAAAGACAGTATCTCGAAGTGTGAAACAACAAGCCATTGAATCAACCAATGAAAACATCTTGTTGACGTGACTTATAAACTCACAGAATAATTTAGGTTGGAAGGGACTTGTGGAGGTCACCTAGTCCAACATACTGCTCAAGGCAGGCCTAGTTAGAGCAGGCTGCTTAACTCTGGCTGAGTTTTAGATCTCTGCAAGGATGGATATTCCATAGCCTCTCCAGGGAACTTATTCCAGTATTTGATCATCATCACGGTAAAAGTTTTCCTTATATCAAAGAGGAATTTCCCAAATTTCATATTGGGCTTGTTGCCCTCTGATCCTGTCCCTGTGCACCTCTGAGAAGAGCCTGTCTCTGTCTTCTCTGCACCCTCCTTCCCATTAGGCAGTTGCAGACAGCAGTAAGATCTCCCTGAGCCATCTCTTCTCCAGGCTGCGCAAACCCGGCCCTCCCTTTCCTATGTCACGTGCTCCAGCCCCTGACCATCTTGGTGGCCTGTCCATTGACTCGTTCCAGTCTGTAAATGCTTTTCTTGTGCTGTGGAGCCTGAAATGATAATCACAAACAAGACCTTGAGCAAAGCAATCAGCCATTAAAAATAATGAAATCTCAGCAGGAACTTTGGGACCCCATATCAAAATTTTCTTTAGTCTTACGTCAGGACACACCCATCCTAGCACCAAGATCTTAACAGGGTAAGATGAGTATTTGTCACTTTGGAGTACAGACTTTCAAAGAAACATCAGCCTTACCCATGAATTCTCATTGGAAGCTGAAATTAAGGCCTTAATATAAAGTTTAATATAAAGATGAGTGTAACCCACATCAATTCACCGAAGTTGTTTCTCTAATCCTCTTATGTGCATCAGCCCTTCTCCCTCAGGGGACACAACATGCACGCAGTGCTTCATTATCTCTATTCTTCCAAGCTTAACTGAAGCAACCTATTCACAGATGAGGGCAGAGTCTTTTCCAGTCACAAATTTACTGAAGGGACTAGAGGGGGCCTGATGCGGCGTGCATGCTGTGTCTGCTTTTGTATGGCAAAGGCTGATTTTGAAGGGTACTTGTTCAGAAGAGACTGTTTTGACTTTTCACACTAATACCATTAGCAATTTCATCATGCAAGTAGCAAGGTGACTGTTATGTGTTACAGCTTCAGAACCACAAAAGGATGGAAGGATTGCCTCTCTGCAGGTCCTGGCACAGGTTGGAGCCAACCAAACGCCTAGTGCACCCTTGGTAAACTCTGCTTGTTAGTTCATATTTGGTTTTCATGACCTTTTATTTTACACTGCATTCTGTAAATTTCAACAGTTTCAAAATGCCCTTTGTCCCCCTTTATGTAAAAAAACCCTCTCCGTGGAAGTATTTTTCTCTTTAGTTTTAAGGGCTCTTTTAAAAACTTTCCCTGAGGCACTCTGGACCACAGCAGTGACTCAGGACCGCTCTAAGCTCTCTGTTTCCCTTTACGAATGCAAAAAAATGGGATTTTGATTCTAATTTAAAAACTTAAGCTGCCAGTAACAACCAATTATCTATCATGGCTCCCATTTCAAGATGAATTGCACTTGACAGAACTTAAAGGAATGGTGCCCATTTCTTGCCCAATATATCTTTTCTTATCTTTGTTTTCATTTTAAGCTAGTTGGTTTCTCCAATAGAAAAGATGGTTTCATCTGAGATAACACAGACCAAACTGGCTCCTATTTTTCTTTCTTACAGTTTTGCCAGCTATATTCAGTAATTCCAGTGCTGCTCTCTGCACTGATCCCATGTCTATTGGGAATTTTCTGTGTACTTGTATTCAAAGGCCGGCTGGAAGATTCAGTATGGCTTCTGCTTTTTGTTTTTTTTTTTCTTTTGCTTTTTCCCTGCATTAAGAGAAAAGCAAATTTAGTTCAGTTCAGAGCGTGGTGATTTTAATTGGTAGCACCTCAGGTAGCATAAGGGCTGACTCAATGGGCAACCAGAGTGGTTTGGCATTTGTGATGGAGAAGAGATGCCAATTACTTTGTTCACAGGACCAGAGCAGCATGTTTCCTGTTGCCTTGGATGCATTCTGGGGTTTTAAATGCTGAAAACTTAACATTATATTATTTGCTTTATCACTGCATCTAACCATCACTGATAGGCAGTGGCATATGGCAAATCCAGGGCTTTGCTGTGGCTTGTAACACGTAGCTATCATGTGGTGGGGGTTTAGGGCCCCGGCGCCATGGAGAAATTTTGCTGATTTTGCCCAAATGACCCTTGGAACATGTTCATTAGGAAAGGAAAAAAAGCAGCAATCTGTATGAGCCATTTGTCAACTATGGGAAAAGAAAGGGAGGGAAGGGCACAGCTATGACCTTTCCTAGGTCTCTTCCATGCCCTGTGACATACTGACACTAAACAAGTCCTGTGCCAGATGCATAAAATCACGGTGATCACTTCGTGTAAAGGGGAGACAGATGAGCCCACAACAGCTGTAAGTGGCAAAGAACCACACCGCAGCACTGCAGGCATCCGAGTGATTCCATATAACACACCACCATTATACAAAGGCCATTTGATAATCTTTTCAACAGCAAACTTTTCTGCATCCAGAGTGTTCTGGAAGATGATTAAATCTTCATTGTTAACAAAACATAACTGAGTTATGTGTTTGCTGGTTACCTTGGCTAACCGCTGCGCACATAAGCAGATACTCGTGCCCCCTAGCATGCTGTAGACCAGGCTGAATTATGTAAATCATTATCAATGTATAATTTACATTGAAGAAAAAACAACAAATTCTTTATCCAGGGTCTTCCTTCCCTTCCAACTGTGCCTTGTCAGACTGATGAAATGAAGTCCTACTGCTGGCTATGTGGCAATGCTGGGTACCCAGAAAGCCTTCAGCTTGTGAAACGAGTTAGAGCAAGACAGAATCTGATTTAACGTTTGGGAGAGCAGAAGGGACTCTGCACCAAAGACAAGGTGAACAAAGGTCTTCAGATCTATCAGGGTACAGACTGACCATTTTGGGAACAGTCTCAGCCCAGTCACCATCTATGACTGTGTCTGAACATTAAAAGAGCAAGAAATTAACTTTGGAACAAACTGTTGGTGAAATAAAATTAGATCAATTCCACCTTAGCTCAAGGCAGAGGTAGGACCCTGAGATGAATAACAGTGTGAATGCCACATGAACGCTGACATATTCATTCTCACCGTTAAGGAGTTATTATCCCTACTTCAACTTATAGAGAAGTGAGAGGCAGAGAGAATAGGTGATTTGCCCAAGGTCACAGTCAAAATCTATGGCATGGACAGGAACTAAATCCTGATCTATTGAAACCAAGTTCTGCATTTGAACAGCAAGATGACCCTTTCTTCATTTTGTGGACAGGTTAGAGGACTTACCAATGTGAAAATAGTTTAATAATCCTAGCAAACATGCCACAAATCCATGGCTGTTGTATATAAATACCTCTCAGATATAACAGCACATCCCAATCTGTCCTCCATTCCTTTTGCTGGCTCAGCAAGGTGTCACGTAAAATTAGACTAAGAAGTTAACACATTAAACATTTATTGATCTCAATAAGTTACAGTCAAATATGAACAGTATCTTAATGAAGAGAAATAAAAGGTCATCTACAATGCTCATACAGTAACTGCGATGCAATACAAATCATTAGTTATTTATTAGAACAGAATAAAAAAAAAAGTATTAAAGTATTTAACTCTTACAATACCAAATATCTATGGTCAAGATCACAGATTATCCAAGTTTGTCTGATCTAATTGGAAGACATCCCAAATAACTATTCTGTTCTCCATTATCAGTATAAAAATCCTTGCCTAAAGTCACTTACTTCTAACAAAAGTTATTTTAGTTCTAAACTAACGACATTAAACAGACAGTAGTTGCTGCTCTGTCCTTTCCTTGGACAGGGTATCAAACAGGAGACTAAAATTAGCTTTATAAAATGAAGCTCTTTTTTTTTTTTTTTTTTGTTTAATGGAAAGCCTTTCTTCACTTTGGTTCCCCGGGAAGTCTACCCTTGCCCTCTCTGCACACATTAGCAGAGAAGAAAAGTCTCAAACTCTGCAGGTGAAATCCTTACTTTCCTCAAGGTGATGGCAAAATATCGATCAACTTAAAGCTCTAGTTTCACTCCTGGCACTTAGTGATAAAACAAGAGAAAAGCAGCCCACAACGAAAGTCTCTGCCCTACAAGTCTCATTCTCTGACATCTGCGTTTGGATGGCCACGTGCTGAAGCTACATGTTTTTGTCCATTGCTTTATGGGACTGAGAGCGAGAAGCATCGCTTGCTGGAGACAAGGAAACTCTTATTAGTCCTCAGATGTCCTTGCTTTGATCTAGCAAAAACTTTGGAGCCAGGAGTGATGTGGTACTTACTGACTTGCAAACCCTTGAAGAGAGAAAGCCTGAGGGTAAGGCAGGACAATTCCTCTTCAGCCCCTGAGCCTTAATGGAAAGGCAGATTAATTTCTCTTTTACAAATGCTCGATTTAATTCAGAGGAGACATGGCCTAAAGGGCATGCTGATGACACTCAGTTTTATATTTCTACTTCAGAAAGCTTGATGAATGTGCTTGAACACCTCAGAAAACCTCTTCGTGAGGAACTGGATGAGAGTAAGGTAACACTAGGGTAACTGAGAATTTGGGACATGAAAAAATGATGCTGTTTTATACTGTCACAGTTGCAGTCAGTCTTTTCCAAGTTCTCCTAGCACTGGGAATTCAGGCCTTGATCCTCAGAACCACAGGTTTCAGTGAGAATTAGGGACCTGGTTGCCTTTTGAAGACCTCATTCTCTCTTGGCAGATCCAAAACGGGTTCTTGCTTGGAGGCCCCCACCACATGCTGCAGTTTCCCTAACAAGGGCACCTTGGGGACATCAGTCGTGAATGTGTCTTGATATCCTTTAAGCTTCCTCTTGGCAACACTTGCCCTGCCTGCTCCATAACATTTGCCATAACACAGTCAAACACTGTGGCTCTTCTTGACTGGATGCCCCAGCTAAACCCTTCCAGATTTCCATTTCCCTCCACCCTAAAGAAAGCAGGTGAATGATGAACACTTTGTCATTCCTGCTGACATTGGAGATGTCAGAGCAAATAAAAGGTACCTTCACAAACAACTGGGTCGTTTAAACTTTAATGAACCTTTTGTTTCAGCCCTGCCTTTTGACTGACGCCATCCGTGGCAGCCGAGCAGAGGGGAACTCAGCCGGTGTCACTGCTGGCAGGTGGGTGGACCTCAGCACCACCCTGGGCTCCACCATGCAGAGTTACTGCTCAGGTGGAACTCCTGCTGCAGCGTGTCGGCAGGACTCCACGAGGGCCACAATTACACTGACAAGCATCCAAAAAGAATAAAACAAATAAATGTAAAAATAAAGAGATTGATAGATGAATGGGAAGTGAGCTGAATTGCCTTCCTTCACACCAGTGCATCACTTCAGCAAAACTGGTTTGGGCTCAGACCACCATCACTGAAAATAGACCTTGGCCCATATCTGGCAATTAATGGGGACAGAAAAAGGTATTACCCTGTCAGGGCAGCCTACTGTCCTAGAGGCCCCGAAATGTCATCATTATTGCATTACTAGATACCAAATTAAGTCTGAACTCATAAGTCTATGGTAGAATTTATGTTAAACAAAACATCTTCCTCTGTAAGATAACTTCTGCAGACACAGAGAAACTTTTAGATTGCAAAAATTCCTCAGCAAATGACACCTGGCAAGAAAAACTTGCTGATAAAGAAGAATATTCTTCTTTAAACTACCCTAAAAACCCTGTGACCAGTAGAAAAGTTTAAGACGGGCATTTGGAAATGCAGCCACCTGGGCAGTGGGAGAGATCCATAGGGAAATGAGAACATGAATCTGACAAAAGCCGTTCTTGCCCCCAGTCCTGCTTGCTCTGAAATCGCACTTTGTATTATTTATTTCTGCAAAGCCGAAGTCAGATTACTGCCACTTTTTAGTATACCTGGTGCTGACAACTGTCAGTGTCTCATTGATTCTTGCAGTAATTTATGGTTTATCTCTGGAAATTTACCTCTGGAAATAACTGATTTGGTGCCAATCTCAGCTCCTTCTTTTTAAAAGAAAAAAAGACAGCCACAAGGTCCAACCCTAATGGTCATCGGGAAATTTGAAAATGTAACACAAATGTCTTCTTACTACGAGGCTCAGGAAACAGGTAGTAAGTATAATAAATCTAACCTTTCCTTCAATTTTGTGACTTTCAAGCCAGTCTCATATTATTTGGAGCTTGAGCGTGACCTTTGAATGCTTGGGGATGGGCAATAATAAAGTCGTCTTGTCTTCTTTGACAAAAGGTGGTGCCCTTCTGTCCTTTTGGTTCTTCTGAGGGCAATTTCTCTTCCAAGTTGGCAGCCTATCCTTGGCCCATGATGCATTTAATGCAACAATTATATTAAAAAGAATCAGGAAAGTCCAGTCAATTCCATGGAAGATACCAATTTTCCTTCTTCTGTTTTCATTTCTCCTCTCGTAGTTTCCTTCTTCTGGTAGTCACACAGCGCTGCTTACACACGAAGCCAGGCTGGGATAAATGGCTGGTTCTGCTGTGGTGGGGGAGGTTGTCCTCCTCTCGTTACTTCTATCCCTGCTCCCACCCTTGGCACCTGTGGATTCTTGCTCCAGGGCTGTGTAACGCTTTCCTTTTGGGATTGTTCTGCATGCCTCTAAAAAAAAAGTATCTAAACTATTTTGGGAACCATCCTCATGAAACAGCAGGTGATTTAGCTGATATTGGACACACCAGCTTAAAATTAGGATTGGGAGAGTCTGACATTTACCTTTACTGAAAACTGAAAGCTGTGATTCTGATATTCATGTTTAAATTTATTGCTGCTTTTTTTTTCTTTGTCAATTTCATATGTTTGAATGACACATATTTACAAAAACTGGAATTTATCTGACCAACTAATGGCAGAATTAGTCATAAACTTTCTGAGAGGAACTGATGAATTCCTGACATGCGCGGACGCCGTGGGCACGGGCAGACCGCTTACTGGCAGTTCAGGAATTGATTGCCTTCAGGAAATGATGCCTACTCATTTTTCCAGTAATGAAGTGCAGTTTTCCCTTTATTTTCTGATGCATTTTCTGCCATGGAGATATTAAGTGCAATTTTCCTTTCTGATAGTTGCATCAAATTGTATTCATTAGCACTTTGTATAATTCAAAGTTTTTCAACATTTGGATTGAAGCTCCTTTCCAAAATACTTTTTCTCCAATTCTGGAGACATTTTCATCTCTATGCTGTGTCAAATGCTGTCTTCAAGATTGTACAGAAGCTGCTCATTAGTTTCTTTAACACTTTCTGTTACTTGGAGGACTTTCCCTTTCCATTTGCAGCCGTACCTAGAAAACTATAAACTAAGTCACTATTTGTCCTGGTTTGAGGTAAAACAGAACCAATTTTCTGTTTGGTAGTTTTACCTTTCAGCTATGCCTCTTCTAACTAACTGAACTCTCTGAAATTAATGGCATATTAATTTGGCAGTGTTGGCTTCTAGCAGAAATAAGTCCTGATGTTTATAGTTAATCCTAAGGAATGGTATGCAGAGAGGCTCGTGCTTATACTTATTGCTATAACACCCAAGGGCAGATAACTTGGTTACTTGCCCCGTTGGAGGGTCAGGAGCGGAAGAGGCGCAGTGGGGTCCCACCTGTGAGGAGGAGCGGACAGGACAAGTGACCCAAAACTGACCAACGGGGTATTCCATCCCATCTGCCTCATGCTCAGTATAAAAGCTGAAGGATCAAAGGGTCAGCCCTCCTTCTTAAATGGCCGAGGAGGACTCTGTCTGTTTGTCTGCCTTTGATCCCAATGCATGCATTACGGAATCCAGTTCCCGTCCATCACTGAGTCCAGTCTGGGACTTCCCAAGGGCCAGCCAGTGACATGATTGTCATCCTGGGAGCTCAATATGGGTTGTACATATATTGCATATATTTCATTATTTTCTTATTGATAGTCTTATTGTTCCATTATTAATATTTTATTATTAATATTTCATTAAAGTAGTTTAGTTTCTTTTCAACTCACAAGTCTCTCCCGCTCTCATTCTTCTCTGACGTGGGAGAGAAGTTAGAGAGCATCAGTTGTTCATGTTAGTGGGCAGTCCAGCCCAAACCATGACACTATTTGATCTACTAGTGATGATGTTGTCCACTAACTTTAACTATGAAGCGAGTGACTGCCTCCTGATTTCTTGTAAAAAATATAATGATTTTTGATAATATAAAGTAGAAAGCAAAGCCTTATCCCGATATAACTTTTATTTATATCATCTCTGAGCAGATGTTCAAGGTTCCTTGATTTTTATATGTGCTAGCTGGTTCCTCTGAAGTAAGAAAAACAGTAAGTCTCCTCGTTGTGTATGCATCATGCTGACTACAATCAGGAAAACCTCCACTACAGTGGGGAATATGCAAATCCTTTGCGGCAACATCATTCCCCAAACATCAAAACAGAACTTTTCATTGCCTTAACTGTCCTGGACTACATCAATGAGAAATCTAACAAATATTCAACACGGGAAGATGCTCTTGAAACAAATCTTTTGCAGGATCCTGTGCTCTGGGATGTTTTATTCCCATACTGTGGGACTGACCAATTAGGCAATTTAACAGTACAAGGCTCTGAATACAGGAAAAAGCTGTTCAAGATAAGACTCTCAAGAGCACAAGTGTGCATCGGGGAGAAGAAAAAGGACACATTCTATAACAAAATGTAACTTAAAAAAATTCTCTGTGTTTTTTTTTTTTTGTCAAAGAATATAATGAAAGACATAAGTGTACTAATTGACTATGACCAATTAAAATGGAAACCCTCTGAGCCTGCTTGCGTGTCACAGGCTGTGTGGACGTGGTAGAGAGACAATGTTCATGGTGTTTCTCCACTGAGGAATTCTCAGCCATGCAAGGACACACAGCCACTTCAAAAGCTAAACCACGCCATGGGACATAGCATAGTTACCTCTGCGTCAGCTCTGTTCATTACTTGAATCTGACTTGCTTTATCCTGCTTTATGTACATAACTCGATAGTTTTATACATGTAGGTGTATTGGGGGGGGGGGGTGTTACGCAAAAAGATGAAAGCAAATATATTGTTTCCCAGTCTAAAACATGCCGTTTAAAACTGCTTTGATGCAAACGAAGGAAAGCTCAGGAGAGTTAGCATTCACAGCACCATTTTGCTGGTATTTACTGAGAAACCAGACCTAACACAGACGGCACAATGCATTCCTGCTAACTGTGGTCGACCAGAGTAAATAAAAACATGTTCTGTTCTTTCAAAAGGTATTCCTTGATAAGAGATTGTGTCAAAGCAGCAACACGGGCATAGGAGAGAAATCAGAATGACCAAAAAGACAAATCAAAGCAGACAATTAAAAAAAATATAGTAAAACCAGGAAAGCTAAGGTTTTATTCTTCTGCGTGCTTATCAGCTCCAAGGAATAGCTTGTCCCCTTGGCACTGCTAGAAATCCCTACTGCAGTGGGAAGGTTATTCCACACACAGGATGTCAAGCTGACAGTGTGGTCTTGGTGCGGGGGCTCTGGCAATCATCAAAGCAACGGTGATGGATGGAGTGTTGACTACAGACGACAGCAAGAAAATAACAAGAAGATATGGCAGAAAGCAGCAATCGAGGTTTACAGTGACAGAAGCTGCAGGAGTAAAGATGTCTCATTCCCATGTGTCATGAATAAACAGGAATGAGGCTGGTAATTCCATGGGACATGTTAATACTAAGTGCTTATGCAGTGTCTTAAACCTATGTATATGAACTTTGTGTAAATATATGCCAGCATAAATCAGATGAACTTTGGATTTCTGGATTAAAGGGTTTTGAGTGTGGATTTCATTTCCTGACAAAAAACAGGCTGTGAGGGAAAGCAGATGTTTTCCACAAATGTTTCTGTTGTACTAGAAAGCTATTTTTGTTAAAAAAGGAGAAACATCAGAAAGAAGCTTCTCAGGACTCTTTCAAAAAATAGGCCAGGGAAAAAGATTATCCTGCAGATGCTTTTTTTGTAAGTGTACAAGGAAACAGCTTGATGAAAACATACATGTTTGCATAGAGGAGAGATGCAATAAAAGCAAAGTAAGTTCACATCCATGTTCAATTGTTTGCCTTTTTCCAAGATTTCCAATTATTTCACATGTATTAATTCTTGTAACCCTGGAATGAGAACACCGCTGGCAGTATTGTATCTGCATTATAACCCTGGAGTTTTATTAGAACTGTTGTACAATTCTTTCAAAACTTGGAGTGAAGAGGAAGGTGAAGCCAGTCAAATTTTCCTTACACCAGCACGTTGTATTTTTCCTCCACTGCATTGCAGTATAACAACTGCTTTGGTTGGCACAATGACATTTCATTACCTAGACATATGGGAATTGATTTAAAAAATAGCTAAAGAATGAAAGTATCCAATTAATAGTAATAGTTGAGCATTAACTCCCATTGACTGAATTTTTTTACTAAGTAGTGTAGGTATGAACTGCATATAAATCCATGGAGACTATCTGCCTAAACTAATCATACGAAGGAGTTCCTGACCTACTCTTTCTGATTGCTAACTCGGGATTTAGACTTTTTGTTCTACCTCTAAATAGAAAATGACATTTCTTTTCATGATGCAACATCCCTGTTGTAACCGCAGAAGCAGCACAGGTCTCAGACAACCAGATTGCAGGAGTTTCCACTTTTCTGTGTAAAATCTTGAGAAGGAGGGCTCCATCTCAGGGAACTCTCTTAAAAGGAACTGAGGGACCAGCATTTCAGGTGTTTCGAAGGGCAGGGAAGAGAAAACTATTTCCCTAGCTAAAAGCAAATCCTCTCACTTCTTTCAAATGTATCTAGGGGCCTGGGAAAGGAAAGGTAATATTTAAAAAGGGAATAGATCTTTTGTAGAAGCATTGTGTAGGAAGACAGGGATTGGAAAAAATTATTAACAACTGAAAAATCATTTTCTGCACATCTGCCGTGAATTTGCATAATGCTGTCTTAACTAGTGTTCAAATCAAAGCCAGTTCAAGTAAACAGAAAAGTCCCTGATTGAATTAATTACAAATTTCAGAGACAAGAAATGTTAAGCAGCAAGTATTTGCAGGTTTACTACGTGAGCATATTGTAGCTTACGCCACACTGCAGTGAAAAATATTCTATTCATGCACAGTTGTGTTATCATAATTGCCAAAATGGTTCAGTATCATTTTAGTTATTAAGGCGCTAATGAACCTTTAAACGCATGCCGAGTCCCAATGATGTTACAGATTTACTTGCAGGATAAGGAATGAAAACCTTTTGTATGTTTGCTTTTCCCAAAGTAGAAGTGTTAATACTTTAAGGAAGAGTTCGTATAATTTGACTTTATCTAAAACTAAGGCATCTAGACTAAGCTAGTCACTTCAGTGCCATTTAAAATCAATGGAAACAGATAGAATAAGGTAACTCATAAGTAAACGAAAATCTAAGAACAGGGAGAGGCAAACAGACCACCTAATCCTGTACTGTGTCTCCAGAACCGGTCAGCATAAGATGCCAAGTGGAAAGTACCAGAACAACTCAAGCAAGCGGTCAAACTTGCCCATAGGACTCCCCAAACGCTGCATCCAGCAGGCCGTGGGGCTCCCGAGGCCGGGAGCAGCAGCATCATTCCTCTCCTCCAACAACAGGGGTCCAAAAGACAGGACACAGTTCAGCCTCCTCCAGTGCTTCTCTCTTGCCACTGGCCATGGGAAGAACACAGCTGCCTAAATGCCTCATTTGTAAATGATGCAGTCACCTGTGATGACATTTGTCGGTGCCCCACAGCCTCTCACCAGGCAGTGTCCACACAGCTGAGGAGCTGCTTTTGCAAAGTCTGGGCAGTTACTAATTCAGCTAACTCAGAGTACGACTGCACCACAAGCCCTTCCACCGCGTCGCCTGCAGGGTTGTCACCATACCCACCATCGATCCTGCAGCAAACCAAGGCAAGAAGCCATCCTAAAAGGCCATTAATCCCTGAGCTGAGCACAGCAGGCGTTCCAGCCGGTTAATGCACAGCGAGCACGAGAAGTTGCTGAGCAGATCTTTACTGCAGCTGCGGATCTACTCCCCAGTACGTGATCACTGAATTGGCATATTATTTATAAATCCTTGACCGATGATATGTATCTTTTAATATTAGGATGATCAGAGTGGCTTGTTATTTGTCTCTTGTACCTCTTGCACAAATGAATCTCGGTCTGCAGGCACAACATCTGTGATGTTGTGTATCCATATGCGTACAAAGGATATTACCAGATGTAGGGGAATCTACAGGAAGGCACTGGATTCCATGGGATTTATCCAGACACCTGAGTCTCCCTGTGGGCTGTCAATCTTCCATTTACAAATGGCTGTTGAACTGACTGTATGTATAACTTTGTAATTCGTTCTGCTTTATTCTGACAGAAAGCTGAAGTCTTTTAGCAAATCATTCAGGGTAAATAACAAGCTGACCAGTTGTTTTGTTATTAAATATAATAAATATAAAAATAGCCCTCCTTCAAATTGTAGTTATTTTTAAAGGTATTTCCTAATATGGCTGGCTGCTGAATCATGACCTGATCCTGGTAACTTGGCAACTGCATTAGTTATTTTATATCTGGAAGCTCACACTGCTTGAAAAGACTGAACAGATCTTTTCTATAACCAATCTCATTTTCTAGTGCTGTTCTAATTGCCACACATGTGGAGCCTATTGCTCCCATCACCGACGGGAACCTAGGAATTGCAAGGACTTTACACATTCCTTGTTGCTAATGTTGTGAATTTTGGAGGAAAATTACTACGAAACAAGGATTTGTTCTGTTAAGAAGCACGTCCATGAACTGTTCGAGGCATTGGGAGACAGGAGGATGAGTAAGTCCAGTAATGTCACCAATTTGTGATTTAGGAGGAGGGGAAGTTTAAAAAGAGCAAAGGAACAAAAGGAAGAAAAAAGAAAGAAAACAGATGCTCTTTCCCCAGTCCCCGGCAAAGCATTGCCTCTGTTTCCAAACCGCTCTCAAAACACTTTTCAGACTATCACCGGGAGAATTATTTGTCAAATGCAGATCTGAAAAAATCTCAGATCCACTTGTTTCTCTGTTAAATGATGAAGGCAGTAGAATGGAGATTAATTGCCTGTAGTTAAGAATCAGGCTGGAAGGAAAAGAAGAAGCAACAAAATAAGAAAAGCTTAATGTTTTAGGAAACATGCAAGGTTAAATATCCTATTAACTATTATGAGTAAATGGCAGTCCTGCAATTAGCATTTAATCAAATCTGAGGAAGGGACTCAAATGTATTGACTTTTTGATCCCCTCTACTAATTAGCTGGTTCTAGCTATGAAATATAGAAATATTTTCTTATTAAAATAAAAGTTATATCTACTAACATTGGATCTGACTTAGTATTAGAGAAAATCTAATTATTATCTAAATAATACCTATATAATCTCCTGGAAGAAAGTTAGAAGGAAGATTAAACACTGTTATATCCACTCTGGAGTTAATATAACTGAAGCAGAGATGGAGAAGAAAAAAAAAAGAAAGAAAAACCATCTAGGCATAATCCATCTGGACACAGTGCAGTGTATGTCTTTCTCCTTCTCTGACATTAAATGCTGAGATATGTTGTATTTTTTCAAAGGACCTAGTCCATGTTGCTATGTCAATACTGCAAAATTAAACTCTGCCAAAGGTCCTGGGAACGAGTACTCATTCATTTACAGTGCTGAACTCTTAGAACAAACTCTGGCATGATTTTGCCCCAAGCCAGTTAATTCCCTGCTAAATATTTCCCAGGCAAGGTTCAAAAGTTGGCATGGCCAAGCAGTCATTCCCATGGGCCATCTGCACACGGCTAACCTGTTTTGGGACTGATGGATGCAGGCTATGACATACCAGCTGGCCTCTGTGCTGGAGAACAGTCCTGGACATATTTAATTTACCT
Source organism: Anarhynchus alexandrinus (assembly GCA_008711295.1). NCBI lineage: Eukaryota > Metazoa > Chordata > Aves > Charadriiformes > Charadriidae > Anarhynchus > Anarhynchus alexandrinus. The sequence continues at coordinate 6,228,699 of VUYV01000032.1, read as the reverse complement.
GTACCATCACAAACTCCTCAGGGAAAGAGGTTTCTCTCCAGAAATAATACAAACTGTAAATTTGGTTGATAGCAATAAGCAATTTTAGGATCTTCTCATTTGTTGCAGAAGCTACAAACAGCCACATTAGGGTGACAGAAAGGACGAAACTGTACTGGATCTCAATTTTAAATCTTGTTGAAAGTGAATACACGTATTTTTTCCAAATGCCTTTCTTTGTAATGTTGCTGTTTTACACGGATAATTGCATTTGCAGCACAGAAACTGCTATCAAAGAGCTAGCGGCTTTTTTCCCATCCAGAATCCTTGCTGCTTTCTGCCCAATAGCCTTTGAATCAGGCAGCAAGACAGGTATTTTTCTGTTGCCAAATACAATAAATTCTAAGTGTAGACCTGAATTTATTTTATGACATGGAGAAAATTTATTAATTTCCCTTTTATCTCTGCCTCTGGAAATGTATCTCTTCTTAAATTAAAGTGTCTAAAATTTGCTAGTACCATTTGATTTATTCCTCTGGAAAGAGAAGGGGCACCCTGATACATTTTCAGATCTGACCATCACTGGAAGTGTTCAGTGCATAAAAAAACTGTGCAGAATGTGTAGAGAAAAGTAATAGGATTGTCGTGACTGGTGCGAATGGGGAATGAATGGGAATGTCTGACCATATTTTGAAGAAACCTAGAGATTAGGGTCTCCGGGGAGACCTTATAGCAGCTGTCCAGTACCTAAAGGATGCCTACAGGAAAGATGGGGAGGGACTTTTTATCAGGGAGTGTAGTGACAGGACGAGGGGTAATGGCTTTAAACTGAAAGAAGGTAGATTGAGATTAGATATTAGGAAGAAATTCTTTACTGTGAGGGTGGTAAGACACTGGAACAGGTTGCCCAGAGAAGTTGTGGATGCCCCATCCCTGGAGGTGTTCAAGACCAGGTTGGATGGTGCTTTGAGCATCCTGGTCTAGTGGGAGGTGTCCCTGCCTACGGCGGGGGGTTTGGAACTAGATGATCTTTAAGGTCCCCTCCAACCTAAACCATTCTATGATTCTATGATTCTATGTTCAGGGATTTTAGCATTTAGTTTTTGAGGGGACACTAGGAAAGATTGACTTGTTTAGCTTAGCAAAATGGAGGCTGGGAGAGAATACGGTCATTCTCTCTCAGCTTCTCAGGACACCCAGGTCAGAGACAAAGGAGAGTGAGTAAATCCTGATGACTCATGGAGGTGGGATAGAGTGGAGACACTAATCACCATCAGGCATGAAAGGGTACAGAAAGGCATGTGTGAAAATCAGCACATCGTTCCCAAACCAGGAGACAAGATGAGGACTCAAAAGATAGTGTCCTGTCCTTACTAGGAACCTGGACAGACCACATGAATTTAGGCATCTTTGATTCTGGACAGACTGCCTTTGTATATACATCCTGGTGTTTGTCTGTGGGAGTGTGAGAGCGCATGAGTGAAATCAGTATTGTTTCAAAGTAAATCACCTCCCAGTCTCATTTTCAGGGAGCAGCAAGAGCAGAGCAGTCCCACGAGGAAATGAGCCAGAGCTGAGGGTGACCACACACGGGCAGCAAAAGACTGAAAGTAGCCATGCTATGGACAGTGGAATTGGCATATTGGTCTTAGCTTTGCATTTCTAAACAAGAATGCTACGTTTCGATGTAGATGGTAGCTTGGCTATCAAAGAGCCTACCTATTACGTGGGATATTCTGTAGCACTTAAGACACAAGCACCTGCATGCTTTTGTTTGAAATGTTGAGTATGAATGCTTCCATTCAATGGACACTTTATTGTGTGATGAATCCAGAAGATCTACTTGTTGTAAGCAAGACATCTTCTCTGGACACCTCATATTCACTGGGAAAAAGTGTAAAATCATTGAGTTTAGATGCCTAACAGGATGCCCAGAACGTCTAGTAAGATAAGCCTTGAACAAAGACCATCAGTTCTAAGATGAAAATGTATTATTAAAACCGCCAACAAAAACCCGATATCCCATAAAATAAATAAGGTGGAGATTAAACAGCAAGCTATTATTACAGAAAAAGTAGAAGCAAAATAGATCCCATTTTTTTCAATTCTGTTATCTATTTTAGAAGTTGTATTCCCAGTTTAACACATGTAGAAAATAAATTCAGCAATATGCAGGGAAATGAATGAGGAAAATAAATCTTAATCAGAACTATAGTAAAAAGAATGGGCAGGGAACTGGAGGCTTTAAAAATTAGTAAAGAGGAAACCATATATTGAAGTGTGTGAATGTATGCTTATATACATCAACAGCCTGAGTGTGGGCGGTGAGTATGTCTATTATAAACATGCACGGATAAACAATATGTAAAGCAAAATAGGTTAAATCAGCACAAGACATCTTACCAAACAGAACTGTCAGCTGTTATAAAAGTCTTCAGTATAGGAATAACTCATTAAAAATCCTATCCAGAAAGACGGTGGAGGCAAAAAGAAAAAAAAAGTATTCTTGGAAAGAAATACTAGTAGCAATATGCAAGATTTTATCAAATATTAATGCAGCATTTGACAGATGAGGAGCTGTTAATATTAAAGCATAGTACTGAAATTACTTACATTTTTCCTTCTGATTTATTTTAGGAAAACAATTTTTTCTTCTTTTTCCTTTCCTTTCCCCAGAATTCATTTACAAATCAGACATCACATCTGTCATTCTCTTGTCCAAATTATTTGTACAGTTCTTATTTAAAATTGGTGATTTGGGTTAGGGCCATAACTAGAATTATTCCTTGCCTAAGGTTTCAGTGAGGTGGAAAGATAATTCATTCTAAACGTGAGCTCTGTAGAGTTCATTTCAATTTATTACTCATTTTAAGTGAACTAATCTAAATTAAAATCTCCTTGAATCAATACCTCATTTTTATCATAGAGTATTCTGACTGTATCATACAAATCATTCAACTGCTCCTGCATCTGGCAAAGCTAAAATGGCTTTGTGGTGGAGATGGGGTTTTTTTCTGCCAAATGGACTTATACACAAATGCACATAAGGTAACTGGCATTAGACCAGAACTCTCCCCAAGCTGTACACCTCTCAGAACATTAGCTCTTTGTATGTTCATCAGCCAGCATACTCTAACCATTTATCTTTGCATTATTACAGGATTATCCAAGTAAAATAGTAGTAAAATGCTAACAAGGTGCAGGAATTTATACGGGACATGGAAAAGAATTAATTTTTCACCCTTTCAGCTTCCCATTTTAGTTATCAATTGAATAGCCAGTTTGTTTCTTATAACCGACATCATCGTATTCATTTTGTGACTGATTCTAATGCTTTTGTTGTTGTGGGGATGGAGTGAAAGAATGTCCTGAACAGATTTTGTTCTAATGTTGCATCTTTATGCGAGGGTAATGACAGTTAGAAAGTAAGGGATGGGGGATTTGTTCTCCTGACAAAGGCCATAAAAAACTTTCAGAAGACTTGCTCAGCCGTGTCTTGTTCTTTTCATTATTCTTTTATGTTTCACTTGTATTACATAGTCTACAATCAATTCATAAAATACAATAAAAAGATCCTGGCTTATACACACACGAAGTAGCATGGCTGCATAAAATAGGTGCTGCAGATACTTTATGTCTAGAATCTTAAATATCCCTACATATTTCTTTCGTTGATCTTTTTTTTCTTTTTATTTCTTGGCCTTCTCAGTTACATTTATGATTTTTCAAGTGCAAGAGATATGAAAAAATATTTCAAAATACTCTCATTCAGCAAAGCACTTCAGCATGTACCTACCTTTAGTCATACGAATGGGTCCCTTGAAGTCCTTTGGACTTATATATTAAAATATCTTGCAGTTTTCAGTCTCACTGCTATGGAGAACTGAATACTCTGTTCACCAACAGCACTCTTCAGCACATGCTTAATCTAAACCAAGGGTAGTTCTACTTTAACCCCTAAAACCAAGCAGGTACTTGGAGAGCCCAGAGGAACCAGTGACTGATGCTACCGCTACATTACTGCAATGAAGCTTTCTTCCCATGTCCTGGTATGCCTTAGTGAGGTCTTGACGCCCTGTGGAAAAGCAAGCCACAACCTTCCTCTCATCTCCTACACCCCAGGAGGTGTTTTGCAACTGATTAGAGGACAAGAAACCCAGTGTACATCGGAAGGTAAACCTGGCCGCAGCACTGAGTGCTAATCACCTCGCTGTCAGACAATTTGTAGGTGTGAAAACCAAACAGAGGCTGTGAGACATGGCATGAAAGGCATGAGATTACAGAGGGATGCACACAGATTAGCTGTAAAATGCACATAGCCCCTAACATTCAAGGCCTTATTCTGTAAAGTGCTGGTGCATAGCCCTGGGTCGGGGCTCCTTCCACAGTCACTGCTATGTGGTCGTGCTTGTGCCTTTAGATCTGAGAAAACAGTGCACTGTAAATAGATGTGTGATTGTGTGGTCACATTTCAAAATAAGTGTCTTGAAAATAAATCTTTTAAAGGTTTAAGAATGCGCCATTCATGTCCATGAAAGTGTCTTCACTCAGAAAAACTATTGCACTATTTAGTGCTATGTACAAAGGCAATTTTAGATCGATTGACTCGGTTTTGAGTTCTTCCCTTTAAGCAGAGGAATGGAATGTATAAAGCTAAAGTATGCCATGGTGTTGGAGCGTATATAAGTCTTTAACTATATTCTGTGGTTCGCTGGTTCTCTCTTTTTCTCAAGAGCACATGGGTATGCTATAAAAGAGAGACACTTCTCACAGCTTTGTGGAGCTTGTTTTGAAAGAAAATATCAATCTCTTGAACTGACAGGTTTTACAAGAACAAATCTGGATCTTCCAACACCTTCTTCCAGCTTTACAACTGTTCTTCCATACTGCCAAGCTCCTCTACCTCCTTCAGGGGAGAAAGTCTACTGGAGCCCAAAATAAAAGCATTTCCACCAGGTTTCTAAAATGCAGCTCCCCTATGTAATTGCCGTTGCTGCTAACAACTCTTAAAAATGTGACAAGTGACAACACTTAGCTGCCAATCAAGCTATATTTAAAATTTGAGAGGGCAAGACTCTAAAAATGTATGATAAACCCCCTGTCCATGGGTATAGATCAGAAGCAAGACCTGGTAGGTCTATTCCACCTCTAACTGCTGTTATGTTATAACTAGGGGATTAAAATATATTGAAATTAGCACATCTCTCACACAGCCCCTTTTTGGCAGAGACTAGAATGAACCACACTGTGGACTCTACTCTGCTTGTCTCTGCCTTGACATTAAACTCAAGACATCAAAATGATTTCAGACATAACACCTTTAATACCGGAATAGTGGATAAGCTTATATGAAGACAACAAGTAGTTCTGATAGTTATTCTTGTTCTCTCAGCTCTGCTTGTAATTCCTAATGCTGAAATTCCTAATTCCTAAATGTTTCAGTAAAAAAAAAAAAAACAAAAACCACAAAGAGCAAACTAAGATCTCAAAAGTTCTGGTGAGATAAGGAAAGTTCTGTTCACTCTGCATCAGCCTTTCATTGAAAAGATATTTGCTTTGCTGGGAGTAAGAGTGTTGCAGGCAGGTCAGACCTTTAGTAGATAAATCAACTTTTAATTGGCTCTTCTGAAGAATAGGGAATATAGTGTGCCATGCATATTGTCACCAAGACCAGAATTCATAGGCATATAGGTATCTATTTTATGCTACAAGATAAAAATGCTTGTTTAGGCAGACATTGGATTCAGGCTGTTACAGAGAATTTACTCTCCTGAGAAAGAAGCCTGACCTAGATTTCTTTCCACATAAATGAAGTTGCATAAAATAGAATTAAACCTGTTCAGAAATGTAGCAAAAGTGTAAGCTTTCATAACACATAAACCTTTGTCTGCAGTATTACGACTAAATCCTCTGAACAGCAGATGATGAAATGGACTGCAGTTTCTTTCTGTGTTTCCACGACACACATATTTACTTTTTTTCATAGGTCCTTTCCAAAAACTCTTGGATGATCTGATATGAAAAAGTAATGTATACCAAAGCAATAATGCATTAAAGAGAGCTGTTCTCCTGCATGGAGAATCTGCAAACAGGCTGGGAAGGATCTTGATTAAGTTCCAAAAGTGAGGAATGGCACTGTAGGTTGCTGGAAAGGCAAGTTTAAAAGCGATTCTGGTCCTGTTTATTTGAATGAAGTGTGGCTTTCCTCTTTGGGAACGGAAAAGGTTGAAGATCTCTCTATCTCTGTGCAAACCACCTTCACTCTCCTTCACAAACGCAGTATCAAAAGCTGTCACACAGCGGGAAGAAAAGTGCTTTACAAAGTAAGAAACCGTTTCTCCCTCATCTGGCCTGAGGTAAAAAGAAATGTCAATATACATGTAAGTGCTAGCTGAACCTTGAAAGGCTAGGAGCTCTGGTTTGGCAGCAGAATTACTCTAGTTCAAAGAAGCAAATATGTTGTGGCCTTATTGCTTTAGGCAGACCTATTTATCAACGTTAGTGATAGGATCACACAGAGAAACTGGGCAGGAGTTCAAGACTCAGAGAAGCATTAGCCATATGGCTTTGTGTGAAACAGTGGCTTCTGAGGAGAAGTAGATAGGGATCAGTTGTCGTCCCCTAAATCTTCTGAGAACTTCCTTGCTCCCAATTGAACACGAAATATGCCTCTTTGCCTGCTCCGTTCATGAAAAGAGTATTAATTACTCTTTTTAAGTCATCAAAGAGAACAATAAGTGTTACTGTTGGAGCTTTGGTTTTGTTCTACTGATGTTAGAGCAAAGTTCTGAAACAAAACACTTGACATTTCTGCTTGGTCTGGGAACAAAACCAGAGAGCAAACTAAAACCTGTGATCTGAGCCAACCTTGGGTATGAGATTTCATCTACTCTGAGGATTGAGCAAAGTCATCATACCCATGTGGGGATGGGGGTGAAGCTAAACCTTGAACTTGGGTTTTGGATGCTGAAGTTCAAAAGCATTCCCGTAAGAGGTTTCAGCTCTCTTTCTAAAAAGAAAAATTACTAAGGGTTTAAACATTAAGAAATATCATGCAAGCTTAAAACTGGTAGTACCCTTTGAAACTTTGAAAATTACACCTCCTGCATCAGGGTGGCACCAGAAAGCCAAGCCACTTGCCAGCGGCTCCATTCCTGACAGAGACCCCAGACCCTGCCCAAGACTCATACGTGTGCCACATCGTCTGTTTTGTTGAGGGTGGCCCAGCCAGGCCAGCAGATTTGTCCTATGTAGGACAAAGCCACACTAACAATTCGGGTGTGTGGTTTGTGGTTGGGCTTCCTTCTAGTCAAAATACGCAAACCCGATTTCAGTGAATTTCAGCTGTGGATCAAGAATCAACAAACAGCCTGAAATTTTGTCTTACACCAAATCCTAAAGCAGAGAGTTTAAGTTTTTCTATCACTGCTCTAGCTGTTTCAGCATTGTTGATGTTTATTACAATGCTATTTTCATAAGGTTGTAGGCAAGGCATGTGTTTTAACTGGATGAATCATGTCAGTAATCTAAAGTTTTATCCTGTCTTCCTTCACCCATCATTCAGTACACATAACAAATCAGCATCCCAAGTAATTGCAGCTAGACTTGATTTCTTACATAAAATGTCATGAGTAAAGAACAACGTTGCCATTTATTTGATGATCACTCACTGATTGCTTTGTTATTGACAATTTACCCTACAGATTATCTGGGACTGTAGCAAAAGATACCGACATCCACTTTTGTATTTATGTCAGTGAAATTGCTCAGGGACTGAGATGAAGATTTTCAATGGCTGAAATGCTTAAGGAATTAAAAATGAAGATGGAGAAGGTATAAAAACACATTGTTTGTCCTTGAGATACAGACAAGATGTGCAAGTGACTGACTCAATGCACATCTTTCCTGTCTCTCACCTTCCTAAAGTAAGATTTAAGTGGGATTGACATGAATATAAATCTGGCTCTGGTTCTCAGCTCTTACAGGATTTAGAGGATGTGTGTAGAGAATGAACACAGACATTCAGGTGATCCTGTCTATGATTCTGCATAGAAGATGGCCCTATTTTCACACAAGAGGCTGTAGATGTGGGATTATTCTCCTCAGATAAAGATGGGAATGGAGCCGACATCTCTAGACCAAGTGACCCGAGCAAGGGCTCTCCTATGAATAGGAAGAATTACTGGTTTTCCTCCTGTGATGTTTTAGATGAACAGCTGATATCCCAGTATTATCTGAGAAGGATACCCCAAGGCATCGAAGTGCTTTCTCCATGGACCCCCAGGGGGTTTATGTGTGAACTGAGCCCCTCACCACATTGCACGACTAGGTCCAAGTGAAGAAATGCCTGAAAGAAGACTTTGAGATCCCTAAGAGACCTTACCTATGACATATCAGTAACCCCATGGTACGTGGTTGCAGAGTGGGAGCTCTGAAGGTATTGACGCTTTCAGTGGCAGTCGGGTGGGAATTTGGTGTCTAGCTGTTTTGCATCTGAAACATCTGTTGCAGTTTCCTCATAACAATTCCTCTTCCACACCAACAGTTTCTCCCCTTTTACAGGAAGGACACAGGAAATGGCTGTACCCACAATTCTCCACCTTTTATTATTTCCCAGGTTGCCACCCAAACTAACGATGAAAAAGGCAGCTACAATTTATGGTATGCCAAAGTCCCGTCTGTGGGAAGCTAATTGTTTTTCCGCAGCCACTTCCATATTTATTTTCTTTTTCATCATCTCTGTAACTGCATTTGAACCAGAGGCCACAGCAATCATGGCAACCACCCACACTGACAGCACATGCTTTTATTTTTCTTGGCAACAATTATTTATCCAGCTTGTCAAGTTGCTGATGACATTGAAATAGCATCTGTTTCACACTGTCTGCATCACTTAATGCAGAAAGACACAGTTCTCTGGCCCATTTTATTGATTCTCGTGACGTTTCCCTCTATTTAAGTTTTCTGTTCTTGGCACCTTTTCTTTTTCTTGGCCTTGGCTTGTTAACTGTATCCTTGTTCATTTTATTAGTTTATTTGCTGCTGCTAAGTAACAATTTCATTCTCGCAGTGAGCTCTTTCTGAAGACCAGTCTCCAAATCTTTCCATTGTTCCCTGTGCTGCATTAGAGCTCTGCAATCCACACATGCTCCCTGGAGCAATGCTTTACTTGATCCGCAATAAATCTGTGATAAAATACAGAATCACTTGGAAAACAGTATGAGACTACTGTGCAATAGGTAAAATAGTCACAAAAGGAGACGGCAAGCCAGGCCTGCCTGTCACCTTGTGTTGCTCTGCTGAAAGGTGCGATTCTCAGGAACATCACTGTAATGACCACCTCGTGTTCCAGCTGACCCCAGGAGAATGAGGTCACGGTTTAGGCACCAAAGTCCTCATCCGCCAGAGGCAGCTCAGTTCAGACAGTACTGTGTAACTTGAAGCCCACTTCACTTCTAAACCCTTTCAGGATCCACATTTTTAATCCTTTTTCTACCTTACTTGGAGGACAGTTTCAGAGAAGCGTAAGCAGCTGGGCTCCACAGTGAGCCAAGTGGGTGGTGGCTCCTCTTTGTTCTGTTTTTTTTCCAATGAGTTTGCCTTCTTGGAGGAAAGACACTGATTCGACTCCTTCGCCAATCAAAATGGGAAGAAAAGTCTTTTGCTTTCCAGAAAAGCACCGCAGCACTGCCATTGCAGAAGGGCATTGCTCCTTCCTCCGGTGAAGCTGTTTCCCTCTGGACTGGCTTNCCCAGAGAGGTTGTTGAGGCCCCATCCCTGGAGGTGTTCAAGGCCAGGCTGGACGTGGCCTTGGGCAATCTGGTCTAGTGGGAGGTGTCCCTGCCTATGGCAGGGGGGTTGGAACTCGATGATCTTCAAGGTCCTTTCCAACCTAAACCATTCTGTGATTCTATGATTCTATGATTCTATGAAGGGCATTGCTCCTTCCTCCGGTGAAGCTGTTTCCCTCTGGACTGGCTTACTAAGTACATTTATATAGAAAATATGAGTGAATGAGTCTAGTTATCAAGGTACTACTCACTGTGAAGATGGTGAGGAAGGATTCCAGGACTTGGTATTTAATATAAGAAAACAGAAAGTTGACTGTAATGCATTCACTAGTCATTTCACTGAAAAAAAATGGCCAACTTAGTGGATTTGACATATTTCATCCAGTACCACCTTCTGGACCAGAAGTCTTGTTTTTCAGCCATCTCCAGCACCCTTTGGAGTACTTGCAATACTTGCAGTTCCTGGATTTGGAATACTCACTCTTGCTGTCCTAATGCAATCTCTAAAATAGAAACACATTTCTTGAATTCCTGCTGGATCTGCTGCATGACTGGACAGTCCCAGAGGTTTAGCAAGTTTGCTGGTACTAGGACACAGAGTTGTTTGCACATATATGTCCATAAAGACAGTGTAGATGAAATTCTGGCTTTAGATGGAAACTCAGTCACCCCAGCTATGTACATGTCAAACACAACTAGAACGCATTTGTACTACCTCTGCTTCTTTAATTGTGAACTTCTTGTTTAATTGCCCTATTATACACATTTGCCCCCTTACATTTCCCCCCTGTGACTCTGTCTGTCAAACCATAATATGAAACACTTGCTTTTGGTGTTCTAAGCTAATCCCTTCCCCTCCCAATGGGACCATATGCCTCGGATCACCTTACGAAAAATGTGTCTTTATTCTTCGGAGAATTGTTAGCAGATTGATTAAGTTTTTAGAGATATTAAAGAATGGATGACTGAAGATCATAAATAAATATAAGAATTCCTGGTGAGCTGCATTGTTCTTAGGGAGCTGTATTGTGTAACTACTTGACCTCAGCACTGGTTTATGTCAATCCCTTGCAAGGTTCAGTGCTGCATTCAGTATGTGCCTAGAGCATCTGATATTCGAGCTTAATCTGCCACACTGTAAATCACATACATGTGTGATTCTTGGCAAATTAATGACATTTTTGCTTGATTGAAAATAATTGAAGAGTCCTTGGACTTGTTAAAAAGATACTAGCCCTACTAAATTTCAGTCAGAAGTGAGCTATATCACTTATTAGTCAATATAATTTGGTAGATTTCTGTGATTAAAACTTAACAGTCTCCTGAGCAAATTCCACCGTGAGGAGTGAATCTATTCCAACTCCCTTAGGGCACATCTACACAGGAAGGAGCAAACTGAACCATACTCCCTCTGCTAACACTCTGAAATGGCCAGATATAATCTAGTATGGGTCCAAAAGCAGCATTAGTGTGGCACTGTGCCCAAGCTAATAAGTCCTGCTGACAAGACTAGGACCAGATACAGAAGTAGCCTGGTGCTGTGCCAACACTTTCCCCTCATATCACCACTCATAGCTGTCTTCTTTCACAGGGTATTTCCTCTTCACTCCCACATTTTGGTAATCATGGGTGCCTCAGGCTGCACATGGCTCAAACACTTGAGCAAGGAGGGTGGTCTAATTCCCTGGACTCTTTGGTTCATACTGTATCCAGGCTGCTCTCCAGCCATATCCGCAAGATCAAATTTCCTGCATGTTCGCACTGTCACATCACACCCTGGCAACCATGTGTGGTTGCTCTCTGTAAAGCTACACGGTCCATGCGGGGTGCTCAGTCATCTCTCATATTGGCCTGACTGCACCGTCCCACAGGCAGCCCTCCCAGATGGTAGGTCCTTCACACCACGGAAGCATCCCACACCAGGCTGTCTCCACAGAAGGGCAATGTACACAGCCACTCCCCAGGACCAAACCTCCTGCCTGCTTAGACTACTGACCAAGGTCCTCTGCCATCAGAGAGCAGAAGCCACGTGGAGAAGGCACTACATTGCCTTTTTGGCACTATATAGCATGAAGATAACACTTAGAATTAATGGATAAACATATTTCAAATAGTGTCTGTCTTTAGTAGGACAGAAAACATTTTTCTTTCAGAGCCCAACATCCGTGATGCCTCAAGCTTTCCATCTCTGCTGCTGCCAACAGCTTGACCTTTCATTCTCCCCTCCTGCACGCTGCAGTGCCAGGCAAAAGGGAAAACAGCCAGGACCCACAAGGAGCTGCCCCACTCCCGAGCCAGCTCATTGTCTGGCTGAGGCTGCTCACACCACCCGCTTCGTGCTGCCTTCCCCTCTGGCACACCTCCGGAGTCCAGCCTGCCTTCCCCAGCCTGGCCTTCACGGGGCTTCCCTGCACAAGGATCTTTTCCTGAAAAGGACTTGCCAGTGAGGCACCCGCTGGCAGTGTGGGTATCTTGATGAAAGGTCTGGCATTGTCTTCTCCAGGTGCCTCTATGACAGAGGTCCTCTGTCAAGGGTTTCTGTACAGCCACAGGTACCAGTATTCTCATGACAGAGTTCCCCGAAGCTGTCTGAAATATTACAGAACTGAACACAGGGAGAAAAGCAAACCCCAATGTCTGAACTGGAACTTGATTTCCCCCTACCAGTGCCCATACCAGTGCACATACCCTACCTCACACCCACCCCCACCCCTCCTCAAAAGACAGAGTCCTGTCTCTCCAGCACTTTGGGTGCTTTTGGGGTCATGCGAGTGCTGTTCTCTGGGGACAGACTATGGGGTCCGCTGCTTGTCTATGGCCTGTGTGATTGACCTCACACACTACCATATTTAGGTTCTCACCAGGAATGCAGTGTGAGCTCTAGTTCTGGGCTGCCCACCCCTTCTCCTTTGTGGCTCTTAAACCTGAGATTATTTCCCTGGGGGGACACTGTGTCATGGTGCCATACAGTTTAGGATGGAAAATCAAGATTTGGGATGAGGACTACTGCAGGGGCTTCTGGGGTACATGTTATCACATGAGATGCGCCCAAGCCTGCAGCTGCCCTCAGCTCCTGATGTTTGAACAGGGTGGGTGATTCTCAGCACTGACCTCACAGAGCAATGTATATTGTGATTTTCATGATTTCTAATGAGGAAAGGGTCAGTCTTGGCTAACGCTAGCTTCAATAAATTTAGATTGAGAGATTTAGACTGCAATGAACTTTTCCAAGAAATATCATCTAAATGTTTGTAATAAATCCATATAACTCTTTGAAAGACTTTTGTGGCCACAGATAATTTAATTTTCTTATTATGGCTGTAGAATTAATTAGTTAACAGATATCCAAGGAGTTGTTTGAGAACAATACAGAACCTTAGGGATTCAGCAAGGCCACTGTCCATACCTTACATGGTGAAACAAACTAGAGGCTTGGGGGCTGGGAGGGAAACAAGGGATCAAAAATGCATTTTTAAGCAGTTAACTTGATTGTTTTGTTAGGTGGCACAGATATTTCCCTTAGAATATGAAGTATGAGGCCTTTCTGAGGGCAGATAATGACCTGGCACCATGAACCCATTATCTGGAGGCAGATTTTAAATGCATTGGATTGACATGAAGGTGAATCATTACAGTAAAGAAAATCTCTGGATATACCTTACACAAAAACTGAGCAGACACACTCTGAACTCTATCATTTAAAGTTACAATGCTCCTTCACTGGATGGCAATGATGGGATTAGCATTGCAAAAGCCACTGTGACTATGTTGGAGTGGTATTCTGGGAAAGGAACTCAACAGTGGCAAGAAAACAGAGATGAAATGGAAGAGATCTGAAAGTAGTAACTTGAAAGAGCCCCTGCAGCTGGTGTAGGAAATTGGATGGGAATGATGCATTATCTCTCAGGGCAGGATGGATATTCAAGCTGCCATAGACTTGAATGAACATGGGGCGTGATATTCCCTGAAGTTGATTAAAGTCCTATTGTTGATTTCAGTGGTACAAGATTGAGTCCTGGGGTTAGTTCTGTGCAGAGGGTGAAGAGAAGGTGCTATGAAAAGGAAAGAAAACAAAATAAAACCAGAAAGGAATTTTCTGACTGCCTTGATTCACAGACCTCAACATTAACTTTGCATTACATCTCTGCACACAAGCCATGAAGTAAGTCAGGCCCCTTTGGCCCTAGTCTGTTGCAAGCAAGTCTTAGTGTCTCATCGTACCTGAAAGCTGAATGTGGCCCTCAGAGGGATGTTCACACATGTAGCTTTCAGCCCCAATTAGGCTCCATAGGCTCCCTTCTGTTAGTGAAAAGCAAAAAGCTTCTCCACAGGTTACTCAAAGGGAAGATCCTGCTCTGACAGTCCATCTGGATGGTTTAGCTCACTCACTGCTATGGAAAGCACCTAGACATTACATAGGCGTCCAAATTAGGTGTTGCAAAGACAGAATCCAAAGAGCTTCTTTTAAGGTTTGGAGACCATAATCTTTTGCAGAAGTTGCTCCCACTTTGCCAAAAAAATGCTGAAAATTATTCTTACTTTGCACAACACGTGCACTAGTAAGCACTTTTGTGGCACAACTGTTAGACACAGAAGAAGAGCAGTGTTTGGTTGGACCAAAGCTCTTTCTAGCCCCATATCTTCTCTTTAACAGCAGCCATAAACAGACACTTGGGAAAAAGTAAGAACACAGCAAGCATGTATGGTATTTTCCGCTATTATTCTGCCAGACAGCAGGCATTGTCAGCACAGGACATCCTAATCCAAACATGGGTTTCTATGTGGTCTGTTTTCCTCTTCCATGAGCATGTGCAGCCTCCCCTGAACCTAGATTAATTAATGTTATGCAACTATAAAATCAGCACCAGCTTTGCAAAGTGAAGATGTGTGTCAGAAACTGTCTTGGCCAGGAAGCAAAGTGAAGTGGGGATGACTGTGAGCCTTCTTATTGCAGGGAGAAGAGAATTCATCTTCTTTTAGAGGGTTTTTTGGAAACTCTTTATCCATACTCAGCTTTTAAGATAGACTGTGGAAACCATGTGCTGCTCTTCCTCTATTTGTATTATGAATAACAGTCCTACAAGAGAAAAATGCTAGTGTTGTTAGCCTCGGAAAACTGTGCAGTTCTTGTAAAAACTGATTCCTTTCTGTGTCTTTCCATCAGAAAGTTAAAAGGGGGCAGCTGGCTAAAACAAGCAGATAAGGAAGTAGATAAGGACCCTGTGACAGCTGGGAACTGAGGTCCACATTTGGACTGAAAAGCCTATTTCAGTAGCCTGAACTTCACTTGCCAGGGGTCGACAAATCAAAAAATCTTGGAAACTACTAAAACAGACAAAGAGAAAAACATCGGCTTCCAGATAATTAGATACGATCATATAAAAAGTACTGTATTAATCACAGATACACATAGCTATTCCAGTATTCATTACTTGACTGCACTAGCTTGATTAATCCATAGTTCTCTATGCTTTAAATTATGTGTGTGTAAGAAATCTCTTACTCTAAGCAATACAGGAGCTTGAAAAAGCCCCTAGCCCCAAAATTTTTATTCCGTGAAATAAGGGCTGTAGATTTTCCATAGGACTTGAATAATAATTGCCAGCATAAAATATTCCCTTGCACAACTGTATAAATAAGCTAGCAGAGTTGTGCTGTGGTCACTTTGAAAGCTAAATAACTTGCCAGAGTTACTTCACAAAGCTCTGAAATATGTATTGGGAAGGTACAACATATAAAAAAGCACTACAGGTTTCTCGTTAAAGCTTTTCCACCCATACAGCACTAGAGGCTAAATTTCATGAAATACTCACTGAAAATCCCCTCATAGGTCTTTTCTTTGTCATAGTCAGAAGAATATTGAACCACAACTGTTGTGTTTGGCAAATAATATTAGAACCTGCAAGTGAATTCAAAATACCTATTTCTAAGAGTAAGACAATTCAACTGATTGTAAACTGAAACTGCATCAGCAGGCTGGAGAGAACACTCGTCTGTTGATACAGTAATTTTTGCCTGCACACTTTTCAGCAGAGTGTCAGCTCTACAGGCATGACATCATTATAAACCTCTTGCTAGTATAACAGATATAACAGGTATAACAGTTAGATATATATATATATAACAGATATAACAGTATAACAGTTCTTGCTGTTGCTGGTCTATGGAAGTAGCAGACATGTACATTATAAACAAACTTCTTTTTTTTAATGAATAACACATCATTTCAGAGTTGTAGATATATAGGGCTGAGAAAGACCTTGGGGAGTCACCTTGTCTCTCCTCTTGCTCTGAGACAGGACAAATTATGCCAGACATGCCTAACAGATATTTGTTTTAGCTGCTTTAAAAGACCTCCAGTGAACGGCATTTCACAATTCTTCCAGAGAAGCTGCTCCAGCATTTAACCATTCCTATAACGCAATAGCTTCTTGGAACAGATTTTTTCTTAATATACCAGTCTCAAACTGGACAGTTTACTGATTTGAGATAGTCGATATGACTATGCAAATTTATCCCTCTATGTCCTGTGTATACTCTGTTTTGAAGAATTGTATTTATGCAAGTTCCAAGTTAAGGTGGGTTTCTAATTGTCTGTTTGTGAAACTTCCCCTTCATTTCAAAGGAGGGGTGGAAGTGTTTCCCTCTACATCAAGAAATGGATAGAGTGTGAAGAGCTGTCTCTCAAGAATAGCCATGAGCAGGTTGAAAGCTTGTGGGTAAGAATTAAAGACTGAGGCAACAAAGAGAACCTTGTGGTTGGTGTCTACTACAGGCCACTCGACAAAGGGAAGCCTATTGATGAAGTCTTCTTACTCCAGCTATAGGAGGCATCACTCTCACAAGTTCTTGTCCTGCTGGGGGACTTCAGCCACCCCAACATCTGCTGGAAAAGTAGCACAGCAAGCTGTAGGCCATCCAGGAGGCTCCTGGAATGCATTGAGGATAACTTCTTAAGCCAGGTCATAGACAGCCCTGCTGGACCTGTTGGTCACCAATGCGAGTGAGCTAATTAGTGACATCAGGACTGGAGGTACCTGGGCTGCAGTGATCATGCACTGATGGAGTTCGCAGTCCTGAGGGTTATGGGTCAGGCAAAGAGTAAAGTCAGGACCCTGAATTTTAGGAAAGCAAACTTCCAGCTCTTCAAGGAGTTAGTCAATAGAACCCCCCTGGGAAACTGCCCTCAGGGACAAGGGAGCAGAACAGAGCTGGCAGATCTTTAAGGACGCTTTCCATAGAGCGCAAGAGCTCTCGATCCCCAGGTGTAAGCAATCAGGAAAGGAAGGCAAAAGACTGGCATAGCTGAGTTGAGACCTGCTGGTCAAACTAAAGGGCAAGGAGGAAATGCACAGACAGTGGAAGCAGGGACAGATATCCTGGGGAGAGTATAGGGATGCTGCCCAGTTGTGTCGGGATGAGGTCAGGAAGGCCAGGGCACAGCTGGAGCTGAACTTAGCGAGGGACGCAAAGAATAATAAGAAGGTCTTCTACAGGTATGTCAGCCAGAAAAGGAAGGTCAAAGAAAGCATACTCGCCTTCATGAGCAAGACTAGCAAACTGGTAACAATGGACAAGGAGAAGGTTGAGGCGCTCAACAACTGTTTTGCCTCAGTCTTCACTGGCAACCTCTCTCCCCAGACCTCTTGAGTGGATGGACTGCAAGGCAGGGACTGGGGGAGCAAAGTCTCTCCCACTGTAAGAGAAGATCAGGTTTGTGACCACCTGAGGAACCTGAACATACAGGAGTCTATGGGACCTGACGTGATCCATCCCAGAGTCCTGAGGGAATTGGCTGATGTAGTTGCCAAGACACTCCCTGTGATATTTGTAAAGTCATGGCAGTCAGGTGAAGTCCCCGGTGATTGGAACAAGGGAAACATTGCACCCATTTTTAAAAAGGGTAGAAAGGAGGACCCTGGGAACTATTGACCTGTCAGCCTCACCTCTGTGCCTGGGAAGACCATGGAACAGATTCCTCCTAGAAGTTTTGCTAAGGCACATGGAGGACAGGGAGGTGATTCAAGACAGCCAGCATGGCTTCACTAAGGGCAAGTCCTACCTGACCAATCTAGTGGCATTCTATGATGGAGCGACTATGTCAGTGGACAAAGGAAGAGCTACGGGTCTGGACTTCTGTAAGGCCTTTGACTTGGTCCCCCACAACATCCGTCTCTGTAAATTGGAGACATATGGATTTGATGGGTGGACTGTTTGGTGGATGAGGAATTGGTTGGATGGTCACATCCAGAGGGTAGTGGTCAATGGCTCAATGTCCAGATGGAGACTGGTGACAAGTGGTGTCCCTCAGGGATCCGTATTGGGACCAGTACTGTTCAATATCTTCATCAATGACATCAACAACAGTGGGATTGAGTGCACCCTCAGCAAGTTTGCGGATAACACCGAGCTGAGTGGTGCAGTTGACACGCCTGAGGGACGGGATGCCATCCAGAAGGGCCTGGACAAGCTTGAGAATTGGGCCCATGTGAACTTCATGAGGTTCAATAAGACCAAGTGCAGGGTCCTGCACCTGGGTTGGGGTAACCCCCAGTATCAGTACCAGCTGGGGTATGAAGGGATTGAGAGTAGCCCTACCAAGAAGGGCTTGGGGCTACTGGTGGATGTAAAGCTGGACATGAGCTAACAATGTGCACTCACAGCCTGGAAAGCCAACTGTATCCTGGAGTGCATCAAAAGAAGCGTGGCCAGCAAGTTAAGGGGGGTGATTCTGCCCCTCTACTCTGCTCTGGTGAGATCCCACCTGGAGTACTGCGTCCAGCTGTGGAGTCCTCAGTACAAGGCAGACATGGACCCGTTGGAGCGAGTCCAGAGGAGGGCCACAAAAATGATCAGAGGGCTGGACCAGCTCTCCTATGAGGACAGGCTAAGAGAGCTGGGATTGTCAACCTGGAGAAGAGAAGGGTCTGGGGACACCTTATAGCAGCATTTCAGTACTTAAAGGGGGCTTATAAGAAAGATGGGAACAAACTTCTTAGCAGGGCCTATTGCAATAGGACAAGGGGTAATGGCTTTAAACAAAAAGAGGGGAGATTTAGACTAGATATAGGGAAGAAATTTCTTGTAACAAAGGTGGAGAAACACTGGCACAGGTTGCCCAGAGAGGTGGCAGACACTCCATCTCTGGAAACATTCCAGGTCAGGTTGGATGGGGCTCTGAGCAAGCTGATCTAGTGGAAGATGTCCCTGCTCATGGCAAGGGAGGTTGGACTAGGTGAACTTTAAAGGTCCGTTCCAAACCAAACTATTCTATGATTCTATGATTTCTGAAAGTCAGGCTGGAATCTTATACTTACATCACTCACAGAAACCATAACCACACTAACATGTACAATCTGATGCCACATCCAGAAACCAAATTGGCTGGCTGGGGATATTGATGATGCTGCAAATCTGAACAAAAGCCCAGCTCAGTTTTAAGATTGGAGACAGGATTTTTAGACTGGAGGGGGAAATCAGTATTTATAAAACCGAAGGAGGGAAATTTGGATGTTATTCAATAACCTTTGGAGCAAACATTTCTACAGAGAAGAAAAATAGCTTCGTGATTTAAATTCTTTTGATTACTTAGTTTATCCAAATAATCTGCCAGTGTGAACTTCTGGAAACCTGACAGAAAAACTAAGCACATCAAATCAGAAATAGGATAAAGCTATCTTCAGCCACTGCATTCTTATCATTTACAGTATAGGCTGCTTCATTTGCATACTTCCACTGAGCAGTTCTCAAACACACCCTTGTCAAAGAGACCAAATGCATGGACACAAGTATGACCTGAGTGAAGCTACATGCTGTGACAGGGACCAGGGCAAAAATAGAGAGCTGTTTTCATGGCTGTAAAAGAATTAACTTCAATAAACTGTTTACACAAACATTTGACAAAGACTAACAATGCTGCTTCTACTGGAGGCAAGTGGCTGATTAGCAGGAAATAAACAACCTTATAATAACAGCCACCCCATTACTAGATAAAGCCATCAACTTGGGTTTAAATTTTTTAACTACGTGATGAGAGAGCTTCACATTCAGTTACTGGCTTGTAGGACAAACAAGAAGTTAAAGACAAGAATATCTTTCAACATTCATGTAATGATAGAGAGTAAGTTCAATCAACTCTCCTCCTCTCCAGAAAGATTAGCGATGTGACTGGAGGAACACTGTGTACGCCGCTTGTATTATCAAAGAGAGATGATAACTCATTATAGGTGTAAAAATGTGCCTGCGGCATACCGCATATTGAGAATGTGAACACGGAGTTGAGAAAGTGGGAACCTGGAACAGAAGTTTTAACATGTGAGACATGGTATAGCGAGTAATGTAATGAACAGCGTTCACAGAGCTCCAGGCAATTGGTATAACCAGCTATTCTCCCAGTACGAGCTAAACACCACGCTTAGATGGAGTAAAAATGTTCAAGCAGTACTAAACAAAACTATGCTTTTTTTTTTCTTCCGTGAAGATGGAGAACAGGAAAAGCACCTACTAGTTTTTTAGTTTTCTATGTGACATTTCTTTTAAATTATAACTCACTGATTTATTTTCTCTGCTTAAAAAAATGATGCAAGTATCTCACATACTGAGGTTTCACAGCTTCTTACTTATTTTATTTCTTGAACAATTAAGCAAGTTAGCTAATTCTTGATCAAACAGGATACCTACAACTATGTTCAAGTCCCATGCTACAATTGCTAGACTAGTAAATACGATGGCTTCCATGATTTTCTGTTCTGCTACTTTTGCTAGTGGTGAATGAATACTGTCTATGCATGAATAAGTGAGCCAGTTGAGTTTCAAAATGGAAGCAATTCTCCTGGGCTTCCATACAGTGCTTACTGCTATTCATGGTAAGCATGAGAGGATTTTTATTAAGAAACTACTGACACATTTTTCTCGTTCCCAATTTTACTTTAAAAGACTGAAGTGATTGAGATATTGAAGAAGAAAATTCATCCTTTCCCCCCAAGAAACTGTCTATGGCATACAGCCAAATTTTCGTCAAGAACTAGCACAGAAATTATCCAGGCAGGGCTGGAAGGACACCCCTGGGACTACTGCTCAACAGGGAGAAAAATCATAAAAGCACCTTCAGAATATGCTACCACAGTACGGTGGACTTCGACACCACTCTTGGCAGAGGCTGGGAAAAGTGATTAAGAACCGGGCTTCGTGATTTCATTTCTCTCTTATTCTCTTCTTTCTCACCAGAAGAGCACTGAATTAGATATATATTTATGTTGCTAATGAGAATGTCTGCAGCTATATTTAAAGGGATAATTATTTATGACAAGAGATGAGAGCGCCTTTTTTACTTTTGGGCTTAATCTAACCACACTCTGATGGGACTTGAATTTCCTTATGTGTTGATTTACATGATATGGTTGAATTCTTTTGACCTGGAGCTCTGCAGTGCAAGCCTGTATAAATTTTGCTATTTTGCTCTAATTTATGCAGTTACAGGGGAGTTGCCCTCTGCTCACAAATAAAAAAATGAAGGACTAAGCAGCAGTAAGTGGAAATGGGATTGGTGGATATCCATCCCTTGCAGACACATCTCACTTAAATTTCTGTAGTTATTCTGTTATCATGCAGTTATTTCTTTTCTTTCACACTATCTGCCAAATGCTGGACAGATGGAAATCCACCTGTGACATCATTCCTCTGGACTTCAAAAGGGGAAATAAAGGAAAATTATTGGAAGCTTTTATAAAAAGAAAACAGATAATTTAAAGTAAAAATATTCCCTGTTTCTCATAGTACAATCAACTATTTCAACTGTATAAAAAAGGTAAATAGGTGATAAACTAGTAACACTTGGTTATCTCTAGGCAGGCTCTGTCCCAGTTCTCACTGAATTAAAGGGCAGTATTTCTGCTGGTTGACTTTGAATCAAGCGTTGAGTACCTGTCCCTTCACTGGGTCACCTCAGTGCGCACCGAACTTACAGCAGAAAGCTGCAGTTGTACTTAGCGTGGTCGTAAACAGTACAGCATTGACAGAGCAGTGAACAACGTGCTGACAGAATAGAATAGAATAGAATAGAATAGAATAGAATAGAATAGAATAGAATAGAATAGAATAGAATAGAATAGTCTATTTCAGTTGGAAGGGACCTACAACGATCATCTAATGTAACCGCCTGACCACATCAGGACTGACCATAAGTTAAAGCATGTGTTAGGGGCATTGTCCAAATGCCTCTTAAATACTGACAGGCTTGGGGCATCCACCACCTCTCTAGGAAGCCTGTTCCAGTGTTTGACCACCCTTTCAGTGAAGAAATGCTTCCTAAGGGTAGCATTATAAGGGTAACTTTAAAATCTCCTATATTCTTGGCAGATTATTTGACTTCTCCCTGTTACGATTTTCTTTTCCTGTTCTCTCTAAAAAGCCTGTTGAGTACAGACAAAACATTAACCAGTCCTGAAGCTTCTTGTGACTAGGCTAATTCAGGATAATCTGGCAAAGAGTTTCAATTCTGTAGCCCAGCTCTTGCATGTGTGAAGCATTCCCCATCGCTCCTTTAAAATTCAGCATTGACATAGGCACTCTGCCCAAGGAAGGAATCTTGGCCCAGCCGTCAGGTATCATGAATCCAGCTTTGAACAATTTTCCATTCCCTTGCTCTTCATCAAATAAATATACATGCTAACAAATATCACAACCATTAAATAGCCAAACTTAAACATTCCTTAGCCTGAGCCTTTCTTTCCTTGCTCCATACCCTCAGCTTGTTGATTTTTCAAGCATTAAAAAAATGAAATTTTGTGAGGTTAATGTAAGATGCAAGAGAGATTGGCTCAGTTGCAGGAGCAGTCACAAGTTTTTCTTCATGCTGTCAAAGACATTTTGATTCCAGTCCTGCAAAGCACATATGTTCCAACGTACTTGATCCCCACAGGTCCCCTATGTTCTGGCCACCAGTGGTGCACCCACTGTCTTCCCATCTCCACCAAGCCAGAGAGGCTTTTGGTGACATGAGAAATCCAGCTGCTCCCCCCTCACACCAACTGGTCCTTTGGGGCACTGACCTTCAAGCCAGATTCTTAAACTAGGAGTTGTCTCCCAGCTAGGTACAATCTCGTAGGTGTGTGCATGGACTACTGGTGCCTGAAATGACCAGTAGGAAGTTATGTGTGTGCCACCCAGAATTACCTGTGACTGGAGCCCTCATTTGAGATGTAGGGGACCAGGGCAGAAGTCCTTATTCTAGTCCCCACACCGCAGGCTAATGTGAGTCAGGGTTTCAATGCGAGTCTGCCTTTCTCACCCAGTGCACATTTAATTAATTTACAGAGTCACAAATTTGCAAGAATAAAGGTGGTTAGTGAGGGCACTTCCCTGAGACATGGGATCAATCAACCAGAACGGAGATTTTAACCTGAATTTCCTGTGTGATTTAAAAACTAGGAAGCTGATTGATCTCAGCAGCATCCTCCATCCCTTAACAAACCCCTCATAGACATGTCTCAGAATTGATTCTTCAGTGCCTAAATAGCCTGGGAATTAGCCATTACAAAACTGCAATTAGGTTTTGACAAGGCCATTTAAAACTAACCTCCTCTGAGAACAGAGAGCAGGTAAAAAGAGAAGAAAACAATGACACCCCAGTGCTTCAAGCAGGTTTAGTTCCAGTTCTGAAAGCTAAATGAATTTGGAGCACAAAGGTTTTTGCTCAGACTGTTGTCCCTAAATTTCTTAGGTGTTTAAACAATCCTTGTTTCCTACTTCTTTCTCTCAAAATCGGCTCCTGTATTTCAGCCCCTTCCATCTATTTCCATAGACAGTTAGGTGAGAGTTTGTTATCCTACAATGTAGTTAAAACTGAACCTCACATCCAAATTTTAATAATGGGAGCTTCTAAAAATTGTATTAGGAGCTTTTGTCACGTATGAATGAGTGTCAGTTTTGTGTATTACATAAACAACTGTACTTCACTGCTCTCTCATGGCTTTTATGACTGCATTTTGGAGTGAGATGGCACTTATACCACTTCCCATGAGTATATGAACCAAGATTCAAAACCTCTTTAGCTCCCACGTCAGGAAATTTTCAAGCAAATTCCATGTTACCCTGCATAAATCATATTCTGTTTCACTTCACCGAGGTTTCTCAAGCTTTTTCAGTCTCTAGCAACTATATTGTAATAATAAGTAATAGAATGTACCACATCAGTTTGCATTGTTTTCCTTTGCTCATATTTAACTCTTTTAAATCTTTGTCTGATCTTTAGTTCCTGAGGACTCTCGCTGGGGCTGGGGCTGGGGTGGGAGGTGGGCTCATTGCCTGCAGAAGATATGTGCTGGTGGAATGCCTGTGTCGCCAAGAAAAAGGCTGCATGAGGAGATCAGCAGATTTCACAGCATCAGAGATGATAAGAAAGAAGTTGTCCAGATCTTCTAAGAGACCCCGCAGATACAAAACCCTGAATATCCAACTGTAGTGAAAGAGACACAGGGAGAATCTGAGCTTGTCTGGTTGGGAAATGGAGACTCCCACAATGACCAAGGCTGGAAGCTTACGACTTATGGCACCGTGAGGATGGAACCTCGACAGACTGGAGAAATGGGCTGACAGAGCGTTGGCACCTGGGCACAGGAGGTGACCACTCATCTGTGCTCAGCACTGGTGAGATTATCAGAAATTTTCCAGCAATACTTTTCATCAGAAGATACAAATTTATGGACTGGGAAGGATTCATTTGAAACATTTCAGGTTTTACAGACTTTCATCAAATTAATTCCTGCTGATCTGTCCTCGGGTTAGGTATCTTCAAAGCTGCAGCATCACTGGTATCAGAGTGTTCAATAAAACTAACAGTCTTGACAACTTCATTAGAGTTATTATCTGCTGAAATCAAGCAGCAAGCCAGCCTCACTTGACACTCATGAGGTCTGGGAAGCCACCCTTCACAGAAGGCTTGGAAATTTTATGTTTCTTTTCAAATTCAGACTTTCAAAAATTGAAATTTCCTACAAAGCAGAAACACTGCTTTTTGGCCAGTTCTAATACTGTTCAACTTCGCAGTGCACTGAACAGAGGTCCTGCCCAGAAACCATTATGAGGAAACTGCATTTAGTTCCCATTGATGCTCAGATTTTTGCCTGACTACAGACTTCAGCATTAAGATAGAAAAATATAGCATCACTAAATCCAAATTAATACATCTGTAGAAGAACTATACTTAGAATGTATCTTGCATCCACAGGCATTTTGGGGAAAAAGTGTCTATGAGATACAGCTTATCAAGTAGCTCCCAGCCCTGGGACCCAAAACACAAAGGCTTAATTTCTAGTTTTAGGAATTGCTACTTTGTGCCTCTGTTTTCCCACCAGTAAGACAGGATAATGAGCTCTTCCTCCTTTATAAAGCATTTTAAGATCTACTGGGGTTACGCTGATTAAGAAATAGTGATATTTGGGTTTGTTATTTTTTAAAATAATGAAAATGAATATGCCATTGAATTAATTTGAATTTTCACAACCGCCCCACTTGGATTTTTTGCTTATTTCATCAAGCCTCTACAGAATCATTTGATAATGTCATATATAACCAATATGTTATTAATATGATTTTTAATATGGTCAATCCACAATAAATACAAACCACGATCCCACACTGTTAAAAAAAAAACAAAACTGATGGAAATCTGTGCTTAAACTGCACAAAACACAACTTGTTAAAAAAAAACAACTGGCCAACAAACATAATACTCCTGAAAATGTGGAATTGACCACCATGAGATAAGGACATGCCAAAATCTACTCTAGCCTGCTCAGCAAGCACATCTCGAAGCATTTCTGCCTGCAGACTCCTAGGAACCATATTGCCTATCGCTAACCTACAATTTGCTGAGGTATAATTCTGCTTGGAGCTGCTCTAAATTCGGCATGGCCAGCGTCCCCGCTGGGAGCAAGCCCAGAAGCTGCTCCCTGGTTCTTCCTCCCATTTCCCTGTGCACACCCCCCTCTTGACCCATAAATTGTCATCCTCAGGGAGCTGGCAGGAGAAGAAGAACAGGGAAAACATTTGCTCAGTCTTGTATCTATTTGGCTTACGGTTATGTGTATCAATAAAGAGGGCATGGGGCAGTCTGACCCACCTGAATTCAGTGTGGGTTTTCCAAGTGTAGCCCAGTGTCCTTGTACAATTTTCTTTATCACAACTCCAGCCCCTTCTTTACTTTTCAACTATTGCTGCACACCTCTGCTCAGAGCTCTGCATGACGACTTTTATGTCTCTCTCCTCAGAGACCTTGAAAAATCTGAGCCCATCAGCCTATCAGAAGTTTAGCCTATTTTTACTAATGTGCATTACCTGACGGTTCTCAATTATTCTTTAATAGTCCCTTATGAGGGCTCTTATCAAAAAGTCTTTTGAAAATCCAGGTATGCTGTTTCCACCGGGTCCCCTGTATTAACACTCAAAAGAGCTCTAACAAGGTAGAGAAGCACATTTTTTCCTTAGAGAAGCGCTGCTGCTTTGATCCTGAGAAGCTATACTTATCCGAGCATTGTGCTATTCTATCCCTAATTGAACCCTCAATCAGGTTCCCTGCTATCATAATAAAGTTCACTGATCTGTAAAGCCTCAGATGGCCCTGAGCTTCATTTTAAAGATAAGCATCATGCTAATGAGTTTTAAGTTTTCAGGCCTCCTTGCTGTAAAGACTGTAATATATCCTTGTCAATGTTGCTCCTGTTTAATGCTTTGTTTGTTTTCAAATCCTTGGATGAGTATCAGTCAGTCCGTGTGATTTACTGCTCCTGGGTTTCACAAGTTGTACCAGAGAGAACTTTCTCCTTAGGAGATTCAGTCTATTAAAGGGCACAATATGATTTCAAATAAAAAAGTGCCCTTTAAATAGGATCTTCCCTATGTTCCACCATAAAGATTGATGCACAAGCGTACTTTAATTCTTCTGCTTATTCCTATTATAGCTGATAGAAAAGAAAAAAATCATAGGAGTGGAACTTCATTAAAAAATGCTGTTTCCAATGTACCACCATCCTAGGATATTACAAAACTCACTGTGAGATTATAGAGAAGAGTTTGCTTAGCAGGACTGAAGCCAGCAACGTAAAACCATCCAGGTAATTTTCAACACTTTAATCCATAAGGGAAAGAAACCTCACAGTTTCTCTGAATCCTCTCTGCAGGTGCCTCCTCTCCTCTGAGTGTAAAGAGAGGCCAAGACAACTCCTAACTTAGGTGTATCAATTGAATTCCTTAAAGAAAGAGGAGTATGAGAAGAAAAACCCCTCCAGAGCTTAATTTGGAGTTCCTCAGTCAGGCTTCTGCTCCAAAGAGCATCTTGGTCTTCTCTAGGAGCCACTCACTGTGGACCTTCCCAACGTACCCAGTTACATGAGCTACCCAAAGTACCCATTGCTGTATATTTAGGAAAACAGTGTTATGTCACAATCTTCCGGATAGAGAGTCTCCCCATGTTTCCCAAGGTTGATGATTTTTTTCTGGAAGACTTTCATAATGTTCAACTGTCTTTATTATTAAGAACTCCTTAGTCTGAATGTAATTTTATTCATAGTGAGGTTGCACAGTTGAAGAAGAAAATACGAACTGAAAGTGACACCACTTCTGAACATTAAGTGGGAGAAAGACATGCTCTTTTGTCCACAAGTGAAAATTCTGGTAATTTTCCCTTTGAAAACCTCTGGACATTCATACCTAAGAGGGAGGACCAGGGAAAACTAGGGAGAGGGACAGAACTGACTGGAGATGGTAATCCAGGCTGGTGCTTTTTCCTGACTTAGGGAATATCTACTCAAATTTGATGAAGGAGTATAAGACACTGAGAAACTATAAGAAGGATTCAGTTGCTTGAATTTTGAATATAATCGCCAAGAAGATTTGGATGCAGTCAATCTTCAACCTAAGGATACATATTGCCGAGCACAGTTACTGAGCACAAGGCTGGACGTATTCTGGGCGTGGATCACCATTGTGCAATGGCAGAAACTGTTATTTGTCCTGTCAATACCTCCCAACATCTGCAAATGAAGTGCACTGAATACAAGAGGATGGACTCATAGCTACAGCAGCGGACTGTTGCCCTGAGAAACCAGATCAGCAGCTGACGCAGCCACAGTGGTCCCGTCGCCCACTAAGCAAACGGCACAGACCAGACCTTTCAGAGCCACTAATGGTGTATTCTTCATTTTCTGGTTGGCTGAGCTCGCAGCGCCAGGGCAGTGTTCTGTGCACATGCCACGTCAGCTGAAATCAGAGATAACTCCAATCAGAGCACATTAATTAGAGACGCTCAAAATGTTTTGGCACGATGACACTTTATCCACGTCAAAATATTGCACAGGTGGGTTTAATGATCTATATTTTGAGGAAGAATAGAACCTGTTAGTAAGGGCACAAGCACAACACAGTAGCAGGAGGGTCAAGTCCCCACTCTGCCGGATTCGAGGTAATCATACACACATGGAAAGCTTTGCTTTGAAGCAGGCAGTTGAGCTGGGACATCAGCCTGAGGCTACGTCTGCTCCGGCAAGGGATGTAGCATGATGGGGATGAATCTGGAGAGCAGAACAGCTAGTGCTGAGGGACCAAACCCCAAATTACAGGTGTTTCCAGGTTAGTGCTAGTCTGGTTTGTTGGACTGAATGTCTATCAGCAGGCAGGAAAGCATCAGGTGTCCTCCAAAGCACATCCTTTAGCTTGGTTTCACCCAAAAGGAATTCATTCAATGAGGGTGATAAAGACTTACTTCAACTTACCTCTGACAAAAATTGAAACATTAACGTGTATGTACCCAGAGACTCTGACATAGCAAGCTTGTTGTCTGACCAAGAAATATTTTTACTGCTCCAATTTTGCAGTAAAACTCAAAGAGTTTTCAACTCAGTGTAGAATAAAAATGAATTTTAAATGTCAAAAGGCTCTCTGCAATAGAGCAACCAAGAAGAAAAAACATTGTTCTGTCAAATTGGCATGGAGAGTCATTGATACGTTTGATGTTAAACTCTCCGACTTGACTCCCCATATGAAAATGAGAAATTTGCCATCTCCTAATCTCACAGAGGTGTGGCAAAATCTAATGAACTTTTGCAAAGTATTCACATACCATGGAGCTGAGGGGAAAAAAAAGAAAGTTTGACAAAAATATTATAATATTCTATAGTGAATAAGGTCACTTACCGGATAATGAAGGAAAGACAAAGTATGGTATATTTTTCTATCAAGTAGGCATAATTTCTTCTGCATGGAGATTAAGACTAGGGCCTACAGAAAACCAGTGATGACAACAGGCTTTAGAACTATATCATCCGTATACACTACATAATTTTATAGGAAATAATATATAATAAGAAGATACATGCACTAGGAGACCAAAGCTAAGATAACTTTATTGTAATTGTGAAATACAAGTTTTTGCAACCTTAAAGAAGGTAATGGAGCTTTTATAGTGTAAGATCTCTCTCTCTCTCTGCCTGTCTAAATATCATTGCTCCTGCAATACGTTTTCTTACCTGTGAATTAATAAAGGCTTTGATTTTAAGAAAGTAGAAAATATTAACCCCTCTACATGTAAATAAATTGCTTACTTTATGCATCCATTTCTGGGGCTGGATTTGGGTGGGTGAGGAGATGCCTCTATCTCTGCACATGTGTGTACTTTTAGGGCTCAGCACCATAGCATTGCTCTAACTCCAGGAAAGCTGCTGTCCTTCTGCTGCTACAGCGGGCAGCGGCACTGCGGGCCGTGTTCACAGAAGCAATCTGTGCGTACCCAGAGCTAATTCCTCAGCAGGATCTCGGTGAGAAAATAGCAAACTCGGACTGGCTTCTGGCCTCTGAAATGAAATTCTGGAAGTACAATACAGCTTTATTCAGATTGATTTTTTCAGGCTAGGTTTCTATAGAGGCCATTAAACCAGCAAACCTACTATTCTGTGTGGCTCCAGACGAGCCCCAGGATACCCATCAGAAAATGCAGAACCTGACTGCAGCTTCCAAAGACTTTTGTCACTAGCTTCAGCCTCGGATTTCCCCCCTCCCCAGCCCCTAACATGCTGGGATGTGCTGATTCAGAAGGAAGGCTGGTTCTGTGGAAATTAAGATAATGGAGGTTTGTTCAAATCCAGAAAATGAAATCTTAGAGAAGTGAGCTTTGCCTGGGTATGTACAGCTTGGGAGGCACCACCAGGAAAGAGTTGCTTAAGTTAGCAAAGACAATGTAAGAACAAGACAATAAGCATATTTAAGTGTGAAATTAGAAGGCTGTAATCCTAACAGGAGTGAGTTTGAGGAGTCACAGAAGCTAAATACCCAACCAGAACCCATAGATCCTGACAACTTTTTGAAAGGCATCAGGTGACATGGGTGCCCTCAGAGCGGAGCAGCAGATCGCAGGGGCCATCCCACCCGTGTTTCCATCCCCAGCTTTGCTCTTGCCATGAGTACCCTGGCTGGCTTTCACAGCCCATGAATGGGAGGTAACGCTCCCTCAAGGGTTTTGCTCACTGAGGGTGTTATGTGCTTTGACAGTCTCTCAGAGGGAAGAGTACTCTAAAACTATCAAATGCTGCCAAAAATACAGTATGTGTTTCTTTTCACAAACTCTCAGATTAATTCAAGCCTCAAGTAACAGCTATTCAAGTGTCCTCTAAATGTGAATGGGATTGAGGATTTCATTTTTATCACTACAGAGCACTAGGCATTTTATTAAACATTGGCCAAGCCGTCTGCAATGCAAAACTTCCCCCAGCAGAAGTACAACACAAAGTACAAACTCCTGGGTCTACCTTTAGCCTTATGAGAATCTGAGTAAAACATGGAGAATCTATTGAAGGTACTAAAATATTTGTGCCCCAGGCAGTGCGCCTGAAAAAAAAGCTTGCTTTTCCCTAAAATGCAGTTGTTTCTAGAAAGTGAGGCTGGAGAAAATATCACGGTACACAACCATGAAGACAAGTCTATCTGAAACTGGGTAGATACCTTGTGATTACCCAAGTTCTAGCCAAATCAGGCCTAAAGTCTGGATGAGTTTTAAAATATGTAAGGATCTTTTTTCTATATAAAATATGGCAAAGATCTTGATTCTATTTCTTACTTGAAGAATTGGCTAGCAGCCCTCAGACCTCATGATGATGCATTGATTTAGTGCATAGTGTGGATGAAAAAATATGAGATGCAATAGATAAACAATTCTGTCTCCTGTCATTAGCACTGGTGTCTTGAGAACAAGGACAAACGCTACAAATGCTGCAGAAGCAGGCAGAAATAGTGACAGTAGCTTCTATCCAGACAGCAATGCTAATAACAGCAGTGAAGTTGTGGTCTCCCAGACTGTTGAGTGTGTGAGACAGGCCCATGGGGGAGCTTGAGTAGCTACTTGAGTCGCTAGACTACCCCGAAAATTGTGCTGCCACATCTTCACTGCTGCCTAGCCAGCTACAGGGGGTATATCTGTCTTTACTGTAGTCACACATCTTGTTAGAATACTTTTGGGAGTCTCCGAGTCAAGTACCAAGGTCCTTTGCTTAAAATGTGAAATCTGCTGCTTGAAGTACAAATAGAACCTTAAAAAGAGAAGGCCAAGTAAACAATCGGTCAGCACTCCTGGAAAAATACAGACAAACCCATGAAACTTTACCAGCACGGTTATGACGATGGTGTACAGGAGGTCCCACTGGCTTCAGTCCCACTTACTACATGAGACTGCCCAAGAACCACCTGTATCAGAGCTGGCATGTCTTTTTGAAATTGTTAACTCAGTTTTTGCTACAACAGAAAACACAACTCCAGAATCTCCTGGGACAACTTATGCTGCTTTTTACAAAGCTAAACTGCACTTGATAGTTCACTACAAGGTTTCCAATGAGACACCACTGAAGCTGTGATCTACAATCAATATTATTGACTGTTGCCTGTTTCTGGCCCACGCTTAGGGTCCGTGGAAGGAAGGAAGACCTGGTGGGCAAAAGCTGTCATAAAAAGCCTATTGTTCGTAAGTATTGCCAAAAGCAAATGGTCTGAAAGCAACAAAGATATTCCTATGCTTGTTTTCTTGCCATCCTGTTGCAGATAAACTGAACCCCAGATGACTCATGACTATCACAAATGTCTGGAGGCGTATGTGATGGTTGTGGGGCACTCGTTTCAGGGCCTGAGGCAGGAGTACGTGTCAGTGCCAAATCAAAACGGGCCAGACATTGCCTTAGGCAGTGGTTCCTGCTTTGGACCAGGGACTAACACCAGATCTTCCACTTTCATGAGTGTCCCACACTCCCATACAACTGTGGGGCTGGGTCTCAGTCTGGCTTGTTGGATGTGTTGCACACACTCCCACTAGGTATGGGAGAAAAAGGTTCAAGCCTTCCCCCTTGGTTTACATATTTAATATTAAGTGAAATCTCAAGAAAGTCTGTGTTTTATCCCTGCAGCTGCCTCGAGGTTTGGGCACACCTGCCATATGGTGGACTGAAGATCCATCCAAGTATTTGGAGTACCATCTAATTGCTTTTAATCAGCAACCAAAAGCCAAGATCAAAAGGCCTTCCTTTGAAACAGAAAACTCTGAAATCTCAAATCATTTCCTACCCAGACTGAGGTGTAAGGCTGCAGAGACAGAAACTGGGCTTTTTTCTAGGTTGAGGTACTCTGGCACCATGCAAGCCTAAGCAGTTGGGGGTTTCTCTCAAGGTGACTGCAGAGGGATTCTGACCAAGCTGTAACAGTATTCACAGGCACAGAAGTTAGGGATGTGTCAGCCATTAATACTGCTTAAACCTCAGATTTACAGAAGGATTTTCTTCTCTGCTTCAGTGCCAAAATTCACTGGATTCTTCTTGTGTAACTGATTACAACAGGAGTTGCTGACAGCTCTATCAGACAGATAAGGGCACTTGAAACTTTTCTGCACTATTTCTAAAGTCAAAAAGACCTTAAAATACTTACTGCCCACCTACAGAGAGGATGAAGTTTTTATGTTTGAAAGAACTGCAGACTGCTCGCCACCTCCCCAGGGATAGTCACAAAACCTCATAAGGGATGCAGCTCCTTGCAAAGTTTCAGGGGTGGAATTAACCGCTAAGAGAAGACATCCCAAACTCCAGATACTGCCAGCTGCCAGAAGCCTTTCACTTCACCTTTAAAAAAAGCAGCCGCAGTGTCATTCTGCAGACAGGCAAAACTACCTCCATGAGCAAACTTGTTCAGCCCCAGTTTGGCATCATGTCTGTGCGGCTGTAAAGCACAGATCATCTGCTGCAGCAATTAAAGTTGGAGGAGGAGGAAGAGGTCGGTGGACCAGTCAATAATCAGTGCACCTTTTCCCCACAGCTGGCACACAACCCTTCTGCAGCTTGTTGCTTAATTAAGGTTTGGAGTTTTCGGTAGTACACTTCTGCCATCTAGAGGCTTTCCTGCCCTTCTGAAAATCTCCACCAGCAGGGATTTTTTCTCCTTCTGTATCCCAAACATCCCTAATCAGGTATCAAAACTCTGATTAAAGGATGACAAGGCTGAGACTGATATCACATATGACTAAACTAGAATTAAGAATAGGTTGGAAAATAGGTTGGAAATGGGAAAGAGGTGTCTTGTGGATCATAGCTTTGGTGGACTGCTGATTTTATCACACTATTTTATTTCATAATAACCTCTCTGAAATAAAACATTTTGGAACAAGGGGGATAATACAGGAGAACTGAATCAATATCTAAGATAAACCATTCTAAAAACCCCTGCGCGAGACACTGGTCTTTTTTAACATTCCCTGGGACTGGAAAAGAACAATCTTTCTGTTTGTTGCCCACAAAATAATTTGACTTATAATGAAGGTTGTTCCTGTGATTAATACAAACCTTTTACAAACTACATTGCTGGAACACTGCAGTTAAACATCTCTAAGCACATAAAAGTCTGGGGATTTACACAATGAATGCCTCCACTCACCCTGTCACACAGCAACCCACCCCGTGTGGTTAACTCTGACCCCCAAGACCCCCAAGAATGACTTTCAATGTCCCCAGCTCTTGACGCGAGTCTCAGATATTTCAAAAGAGGGAAGACAGTCCCATTAGCTCAGCTACCTACTGCCATGTAAGCTTTAAGCACCCCTGCTATGCTCAGCTTTCGTATTTAAAAGCCAGAGCCTCTTCTTCCTCTCTCCGTAGGGAACTACCCACTGCACAGGAGGAAACAGACCGGGAGAGGTGAGCATGGCAGGGTGAAAGCCCTGAGGTGGGATGCAAATCAGGATTTAGGATATATGTTTGCACTGCAATGTGAAGGCTGCCTCAAGGTTGTCCTTAACACCAGACTCTCCGCTACTTTAGTGGCAAATAGGAAAGCTGAGCCCCAGGCACAGCTACGGGCTGTCCTGCATGGTGCGTGTGTGCCAAGTACATCTGGTGGGATGTTGTCAACCACATCCAGAGGGCTCATGTTCAGGCTATGCGTGAGATAGCTGCATGGTCTGAAGGCAAGTGGACGCTGAGCCAACATGTTCATAGTCGCTCTTGTGCATCCATCAAATCCACCCACCCATCAAATGCAATGCAGTACACTCACTCAAATGTCAGCTGCCTCGGCCTAAAATACAACCCCAAAGTTCATGTTCAACAGCTGCCACTCACTTAAAGCCTGAAAGTTCACCAGGAAGGCCTGGACCTGCCTGCAGCTCTGTGTCTGCAAACCTCTGGCTCCTGATGAAGACCTGCTTGAACCTCGAAGCTGCTGTGGAGCAAGGTCCAAGTCCTCTCAGCATCTACAGCAGACAGCTGTGTTTGGCAAATACCAAAGGCACAACAACAGGATCAGTCTGCAAACAATGTATGGTTGCAGATTTACGTCCTTAATAGAGCACGTGGAGGAAATGGATTGAATTTTTAATGTAGTGTTGGTTTAATGAAAACTGCATGGTGAGGAGAAGGCTCGGGAAACCATGTCAGCCCACTGCACATCCTCCTGGGCGCATGCACTTAGCTCTGAAGAACAAAATCCCTCAGCACCTGCACTTTGAATGTGAGCTCTCTTCTGCTTTTGAAAGAAGAGAAGGCCATGTTTGTTGTTGGGAGGGAATTCTGGGACCTGGACCCCGGTGTGCCTCCTCCCAGGGGTGGCTCTGAAGGGGCAGATTTCAGGAACATCCCTGTGTTACCAGTTCCTGCTGGCTTATTCTGCTTTCCTCCCTGCTTTGCACACGTCCCATTCAATAAATTGTCAATAACTGTACAGGATTTATATACCTGAATACGGAACGTTGGCTTCAACTCCAAAGGCTAGGTATGTCCCAAATAATCACCTACCATCCAGGACCTGTGATCCAGGTGAAGTCTAGTGGCCTGAAGGAGGACTTTGAACCTTTTAGCTATTTCTGCCACCCAAGAAACCAGATATAGTCATCAGGCATAAGCAGTGCCCTAATGCTGGAAAGAGCTCAGAGAAGAACATGAGAGAAGAGGAGCACGGGGATGGCAGAGTCTGAATTACCAGCATGCTCCCACAGCTCTGTGAGAACTGCTATCCTTGTACGTCAGCCCCAAGCCAGGTCATGATGGGGAGGAAACACAAGTGCCAGAGAAAGATTTTGCCAGTTTTCGTGTGATCATGGAGGCCAGGAAAGGTTTACCAGCACAAAGTGCATCTGTTCCAGCAGCCACGAGATTTCCCTCTTTTTAAGACACCAGGGACTCCTCGGTGAGTGGTTACACTCATCTACTTCATCAGCCTTTAAAGAATTCGCTGTGGTACTGGGCTACCTCCTGGTGCTCAGGGTCTGACCCCACCGAGAGCTTTAAAGTTTTAGGAAAAATCGACTTGCACCTCGGCCAGATAAGCACTTCAGCTCTTCTGCCAAGCAGGAATCCCACTGCTGATGCCCCGGGAATAAAGGCCATAAACAAGCAGTAGAAACGTCCTGCAGAGAAACCTTTTTGTTCAGTTCTCAAAGAGCAGCTAACGCAGTGGGATAGCAGCAACACAAATCATTGTTATTATCATCCCGAAAGACAGAGGGAAAAATACCTAAAGAAATAAAACTGAAAAGGGAAGTACACTTCCCAGGTCAGTGTTTAAACTAGAGGCTGCGCTCCAGTGTGTTGTGATTTAACTGAGGGAAGTTTTATCCTCTGTGTGTTATAAAATACACAGCAAGATGTGACTAAACAGATATAACCCAAATACAAACTCTTCCAGGGAAGCAGGAGAAAGGCACTGTACTAGAAACAGCAGCTGAAGACAATGAATTGGATTTCAAAACCTATATTCTGGTTTTTAAGTATTAATATATTGGATTACACTATTGTCGCTTGATTTGATTTGAATGACTACTTTCAAGAAAGTGATCGATTCAAATCAGAAGTGGTGACAATGTCATAAATCAATGTGGTAATATTTAAAATACCGAATATTAAAAAAACCTGAAATTTAAATCTATTGACTCCATTTGGTGACATATATAAAAATCTGTGTATGACATCTGTGCAAATAGCACCGACAAAACCCTGCTGGAAGGTTCGTCTGACTTCAGCCCAGCTTTAATTGCATTCCCAATCCTGTTGAAACATCATGTTCCTAGTCAGTCCCTTGGGATGGGTTGCTCTTCCCTGTGCCTTCCACCAGTTTCCTCCATACAGGCGTTACCACGCGGGGCCATTTCTCGTTCGCTATCAAAATGCTCGCTTAGCTTAGGTAATGTGACACTACCAATGGGGTCATCCTAAAACCCTTCTGCTATTAAGCCTTGGAAACTACTGGTGTCCCATCTGAGGTCTCATTCCCTTGAATAACTGCATCTGAGATAAACTAGATCCCTGCTTTTGCATCTCTTTTTATTTCATGCCAGGTCCTGCCTGGAACAATGTTAGAGGTATAGGGAGGATTTAAAAATTCAAGGGAGGTTGGTCTCTGGGGTAAAACACTGCCAGCACAGGAGTTGGAACAAAGCTCACGTCACATAGAGTGGCGTAAAGAAAGGTGCGCTCTGTTTGGTACCGCTGCTTGTTTTTCGCATCCCTCATCTCAGACCCAGTTCTTCCTCCCATGTCTGAAGTTGGAGGACCAAGGAGCCGTCATGTGAAATAGGTCAAGAACATCATGCTCTGGTGCCATTGCTTGATCCAAATTCAACAGCCAAGGCAGATATGATGATTTAAATGAACCCTGTCCTTAGCAACAAATTACACCAGAAAATATATTACAGGCCCTGCTCTTACATTTGATGAACTATATGTCTATTGATTTAAAAATATATTTTTCTTTCTCATTATCGCTTAAATGTATGGGATAGTGACTGATTCATGAAGCAGTAGGTATTGTTTCTTTTAAGTCTGATGATAATTACTTTTATTTAATGAATAAGGTCCAGGTTCAATAAAAGACCCATCTGGCTTCATATAATAAATTGATTTTATAGGGCTGCTGTGAAGCGGAAGCCAGAGAGAGTTTTTATTGAATCTAGGCCCAAACACGATATATCACAACTCTCATTTTCAGCTTATTTCATCTATTAATAAAACTCCATTTAATATCCTTGGATATTTTTCAAAAGGTTTGTCCTTTATCCTCTTTGTCATAATTAGCACAGAGGGTAATTAGTTTTTACATAGGCGTTCTCCTTCATCTAGATACAAGTCATCTAAATTATTTTCATTTGCTTATGGAAATGAGAACACCACGTTTTTATTTCTCCTTCAATTGCTCCCTGGTGATTACCTTAATTGGAATTACTATTTCTATACCGCTGTTGCGGAGTTTAACTCTTCAGGAACTGTCGCGGTGGACAACGAGCCTTTGGTGGATGGCAAATGAACTGGCTCTGCGTGGACCTAAACCCTCCAGCTGCCATGTCAAACACCCATGACAAGATTTTGAAGGCCACGGGACCCCTGTGACTCTGCCCGGAGCTCGGCGAGCGGCTGGGGTCTTCACTGAGGAAGGGGGGGACACCGCAGCTCTGCACCCCACCATGCTGCCTCAGGGGAGGTGGCCGGGGGCAACCTCCATGCCATGATGCCCAGACTGGCATCCCACCACCGGTCAGACTGGCGTCCCACTGCTGGCTCATCCTCCTGGCTCCACAGCGGGAAACCGGGAGCCCTGAGCGAGGGCGATGGCTCTGCTTGCCTCAAATCCATTGCCATGGTAACTGAAATCTTTTGGATGCCCCAACTCCCAGCACTGCATCTGTAAACACCAGAGGAGCAGAGGATGAGGGGAAGCAGCGAAGGCCCCCCTCCACCACAGGGCTTGCTTTCTCATTCAAAGGACTTTCGAGGGAGGTGTCTGTGTTGCTGCTAAAACGCTCTCTTTTTGTTTGTTTGCTCAGGAGCGTTGTTGTAAAAATTCGAAAATACACACACACACATATATATTTGCAATTAATAGATTTTTATATAGTTTTACACATATATAGTGTTACATATAAACCTCTATTTGTATCTAATAAATATATTTTTTCTAAAATGTCTTTTATTTGTGACAATATTTGCATGAAAACATAAAGTAATATAAATTATCATTAAATTAATATTAAAATATAAATTATAATAATAAATTAATTATAAAATATTTTTATTATTTATTTAGTAAAAAGAATATCAAAATTTTAATTCCAGTTTCTAAATCAAATGGGATAAAAGGCATTCAGACCTCAAATTTATTCTTCTCTCCTTCCTTTGATATGAAATGAAAATTTCTGTTTCATCAAAAATGTTGTAAAGAATTTTCAGATTTGATAAATGTTTTTCTTTCATTATG
Organism: Anarhynchus alexandrinus; assembly: GCA_008711295.1. Taxonomy (NCBI): domain Eukaryota; kingdom Metazoa; phylum Chordata; class Aves; order Charadriiformes; family Charadriidae; genus Anarhynchus; species Anarhynchus alexandrinus. The sequence continues at coordinate 6,190,174 of VUYV01000032.1, read as the reverse complement.
ACTATTTTTAATTCATTACTAATATTTCAGGGACGCTAAGTCCCCAGACTGTTGTCAGTATGGTTTTGTTGTTGCCTTGGCTTAATCTTCACAGCATTGTGCAAACTGTGCTCTCAGACTTTCCAAGAGAGCAGGAAGGTGTATGGAATACAGGGAAGATGAAATGGAAAATAATAAATTATTAAGTTTTTTTTAAAGAATTTGTTTTAAACAACATGAGATCCTATGTGTTTGGGATACATGTAATCTGCCATTTCAGAATAAATATTATTTAATCTTAGCTGTTTCCAGGAGTGCTTACTCTCACTCTTATTGTGGAGCACATTGCCTAAGACTTATCACAATGACATTTTGTTGCTTTTTTAATTCTTGGACCCACTTATGACTCTGTTAGGGCTTTTAAAAGACCTGAGAGCTTATGCAAAGTATTTTGATTAATTATAAAGCAGAAAATAACTTTCCGTTCCAGTTGAATAACACAGACAATAAAATGTTACTTAGTATGACTACATTTAATATCTCCTTGACATCTTTCTGTCATAGACTCGGTGGCATCTTTTCTTTAATATTAAGGTCATTAGAAATACGCAGCTTGACTGTTCTCACATCAGGAAAACCACTTTCAAAGTTAATGTAGTAAAACTGGGAGTGTAAGAAGAAAAATACCCATAAAGTGAAACACAAAACTTAAAACCTGGGCACGCACATTTGTTCAGAAATCAGCTCTGTGTGTGTAGCCCAGAACATACTGAAGAAAGGAAAAGACCTTCCAGCTGACGGTAGCCATTAACCCTGCACTATGGGACAAAACTAGCTGTGATGCATCTGCAATCATACTTACACGTCCAACAAATGGAAAACAAGTTATAAATGATTGAATCCCATAAACTTTATTGCTGAGGAGGCAGGAAAGCCCCAGATTTCAAATGCTCAGATTTCAGATACAATACTGAAGGGGCAAAAACATTTGTAAGCAGGTGCAAGTTCAATCAGGAAACCCACAGAGATACAAAAATGTGGAATATGGGATAACAGCTCAGAGCCACCCCTCAGAGCCAAACGCCACTTTGCAGACTTGTCTGCTTATCATTTAAAACAAACAATCCTCCAAAACCCACCTTGGGTATCAAACATTTAAGCTGTGTAATGACCAGAGTAACCTCCTCTGGATTCCTGCACGTTGCTTCAGGGATCAATTAAAAACACAACATCTTCCTTCCAGTTCTGCAGGTTTCATCCTCTCAGCCACTGGGGCCCAGGGGTTGCCAGCTGCCAAAAGAACAAAGCTGAATACTGAATGAGATACCAAGGGCAAGGAGAAGTTAAGAGGCGGAGGAAGGTGAAAGAAACCTGTTTGCTTCAATTATTCATACAAGTAGAGCACTTTAATGTTTTTCTTCAGAACCAGAATAACTAGTGACATTTCTCAATGATGGCATGGTGCAGTGAGAACCGAGGAAGGAGGATACACAGGGCTGAGGCTGCCTCATTCCCTGTATCCTTGGGCAGGAATGGGTGCACTTGAGTGCTGGTGTGTAAGGAAGAGTTCAATCAACAGCAGCCACTGCCCCATGATGAGACCTTTTTTTCATCCCATTTCTGTTTTTGCCACAGGCATTAAAATGGAGCAGCAGAGATTTGAGGCTACTGGGGAAGGAAAGCCAGTTGATAATTGAGTGGGTACTTAGTACTACAGTCCTTGAGCAAGGCTAATTTGCTTGGCACAAGATTTTGGTAAGGGGATGCAACAGAAAATATTTTAAAAGTAGGTGATGAATAAGGATCAACAGCTAGGACAGAGCTTAGGACAGAAAGGGCAGGGATTAATTTTACAGATACACTGTGGGCTTGGCATTTAGGAGGAGGTTAACCTGGAGAAGTGAAAAGGCTTGGATGGAGGTCGGATAAAGGAGTGGATCTGAGATGGCATCATTAGTGTCAGGGGATTTCCGGAGATGAGGATTTCACATAAGGGTGCTTGTTGGAAGCGGTTTGAAGCAGTTCTTGTTTGTAGGGTAGTTGGGCTGGATATCCCTGAGAGTTCCAATCTGAGATGTCCCAGACATTTGCGTATGAAATTTAAAAATCATTGTCTAATGAATTCTGTCATAGACATAATGTCATAAAAGAAGAGGTAGAAGTTCTTACTGCCTGATTGTAGATGCCAATGGCAACCGGAGGATTAGTTTCCAGTGCTCTCATGTAGCTAACGGAGATGGGCTTCTCCTGAGGGATTCAGCAGTAACCCACCACAGATGCTCCAATTTGCCTCTGCAGGTCCCCCTCCCACTACAGAGGGAAGCTGGATGAGCAGCACAGAGTAGCTACCTAGCTTTTAAATAGCTACTGTAGGTACAACAAAGCAGACTTAAGCACATACCTCAAAATGAATTGAGTGTTAAGAACTTCCCACGCGATATGGCTGGAAGAGCCAGAGAGACCAGCTGCCTACCTACTGCACCTGCCTGAAGTCAGACAATCTGAATAATACGTACTGTTCCAGATGACAGCAATGGATCATCCTCTGTCGAATGTGTCATGTCTTAAACTCATGGATTGCTCCATAACTTTATCTTCAGACAATTTACTTTCTGATACTTCTAAAATGTCACAAGTTATTTCGATACATGGAAAAATCTATCTTAGTCAAAGTGAATCAAGTTCCATTTATCTTCATGGAATCCCCTTCACCCAGGTGCATCTCTGCACTCTTCATAACAAAAATCACTTTCTGTGGTGGTATTTACTAATGAATCTTCTTTAATTGCTGACAGTGGGATGATCAACATCAGTTTCTTCTATGAAGCCATGTCCAGCTGTTGCTCATTCTTCAGAGCTGCTAAAGTAAATGGCAAGCACAGCAGCCACAATGATCTGGCACATCAAGTTTAAGCTGATGTTCCAGGTAATTTTCCTGTTGCAGCTGATTTGGTATTTTCTTGCTCAAAAGACTAAAAGCCTGTTGGCTCCTCAGTTTGTGTGTGCTCACCTTACTGTGGCAGGGATGCTCTCGGTGGTGAGTCGGTGCTAAGGCAAGGGGTACTGTGCAGTTTCTAGGGGATATGTGCACATACCTGAACAGCTGGATATGAAACCTTTAAGGCCCACCTCCCCTTCCGGCCTCCTGCTCCATATACCCAGCAAAAATATATACATATGCATATATGTACACATATACACCTAAATAGCAAAAATCAATTGATTGCTGCTGCACAGCATAAGTCTGTTAAAAAGAAAAAAAAAAGAAAAAAGAAAAAAGAAAAAAGAAAAAAAAGGAAAAAGTGCCATACTTGGGTAAATCTAATGTAAAATTCATATACTGTAATGCATGAACAGATTTGAGTTACTACATAATACAATAGCAATGTCCATGGCCTTTTAAAGATGATCTTGTTCTTTCTTACCTCCTTTGCTAGTTCAATTATTTATCTCTCTGACCCAGCATTTTAATTTCTCGTGGTCTTCCTGTCTGTCTTTCTGCTTTATGCAATTGTATTCCCAGTTCTCCATGTTAACTTCAGTAATTACCATTCCCACTTCCCTGTCATATAGAATCTGGATTTTCCATGGACAGATGAAAATATTAAAAAACTTGGAATACATTTCTTGCTCTCATTGCAAGGAAATGCCAGTACAGCCATGCAAGTTTCAGAAATACAGAAAAATAATTACTAAGAATTTTTTTCAGTCAATTATTTCGATATTGCTGAAGTAGTCTTCTCTCCTTTTTCTTAACCTTTTCTAATATACAGCAATATATAAAATAAGCATTTTGATGAGCTTGATCTAAAATATTTTGCCTCTGTCAGAGCACGATGTTTCAAAATTTTGTCATTAAAAAATTGAGCAATCAACACATCTAATTAGCATTTTTATTTCCTCAAATCAGCATTTTGTGATAGAAATTATTGGCCAGTTCCAGTTATGTTTACCATTCCCCTGTTGGATTGTTGTCAATAGCAACAGTAATTTATTCTCTTTTAGAAACCGTAACTGGAACCTGAATACCAGGTATTAAACCTGACTTACCCATGACCCACCAGGTGAAGCTGGAAACTATGGATGTTCTGTAAATTTTCAGACCAAACCAAAACTCTTAGGAGTTTTCCGCTCGACTTGAGACAGATTAACAAAGTTCAGAACAATTCTTGTTTTCCTCAGCTGTTTGCTTGCTTAATTGGTGTCGAGTCAACTTTGTTTAAAATAAGATCTTGACATCAGAGAGTGGGAGGCAGAGATTATACCTGGAGATTTTGTTTGTCTCAAGGCTTGCATGTCTGTTTCTCATACTGATTTCGAATTAGGTAGGAAAATGTTTCTCTCTGTGAAAAGCCTTTCATAGCCTGGGTCGTGAAGAAGAGGTGGCTGCTGCTACTGAAAAAAAAGAAATTAAACTCAGAGGGTTTGGACTTCTTGATAGCAGTTAGATTTTTCTTATATGCTGTTTTAGTGAATTCATTTTTATTAGGCTGTTAGGCGATTTGCAGCAGGGTCCCTCTCCTCGCTGCTGCGGCGTTCCCCGTTCCTCTGCCAGGACGGACTGAGCACCAGGTGGCACCACCGCCTTACGCTTCTGCCACCGGGCGCGACACCGCAGCGCTCTCCCCCGGGCTGGGCTGGCTTCTGGGGACACCTCCGGAGGGGTGTGTGGGATTCTGCCCGGGCTGCTAACAACGTCTGTATTCCGGAAAGCTGATCAGATAGGAGCCTGTACTTTAATTCAGATTACTACTCTACATTTATCTCACGGTGAGGGCATCAGATACACAAAGTAGATAACTTGGACAGACGTTATCAGTGAATAGGACTTGATAGTTATTATTGCTATTATTATTTCTCTTTGTGTAACTGTTAGAGGCTCATCTTCTCTAGAGAAGAGAGAAAAGAGACTCACTAACAGTTTTCAGGTATATAAGAAATCCTTACAAAGACCAGCGGGGATTCACTGCCCTTTGCCTTCACTGTGAATAGGACAAAAAGTAATGGGCTTAAAATGACATAAGGAATATTTAGGTTAGACAATAGATAAAATGCTGTAACAAAGAGAGTAAAGCACTGGAAATGATTGCACGGGGTGGCTCTGGAGACCTCATCACACCGGGTTTCAGGAACAAGTGAGACTGGTTTAGGATGAAGAGCAGCAGAGGAACGACTAGAAGATTTGTCAGAGTCCCTTCTAGCACTGTTTTCTATGATTAGGTGAGATGAAGATTGTACTCAGGTACTCAAACAGCATCTTGCCCAATGGTGCAGGCTGCATAAAGTCAGACAAAATTCTTGATAAACGCTTGGTAACTGTAGCTTTTCAGATCCAAACACACTAATTGAAAGCGAACTCGGGTATATCGATGCTAATGGCAATCACCGCTTTGGATTGCATCCCATTTGCACCCTTAGATTTGACGTTCAAAACAGATCAGGGATAAAGAAGTATCTCCTTCCTCTTGTAAAGAATTTCTACCTTTCCCTTTGGAGACATTTCTTTTTAATACTTGAAAACACAGGTTTGCCTGGTTGGCTTGGTTTGTATCTCCAAGCCCTCCAAGCTTGGAAACAGACTTTGTTGTATTTACGTGTAACAGTTTCCCACACTGTCAGCCACAAGGCTAAAACTCACACTTGACCTAAAAAAGAAAAAGAATCATATTTCATGAACAATGTATTTATTCTAACATGCCTACATACCACATATGTGAATATATTTCATATAATAACAAAGATGGAAATAGCAAGATAATTTTCAGAGACTGATAGTGTAAAAGTGGTCCAAACCTCGACACTGCTGCACACCCCCAGGAATGAACCTACTGTTGAGTATTTCTGCTTGGGATTGTCTTCTTTTTAAAAATGACTGAATAAGATATGAGACAAAATGATGTAATATGAAGCTGCAAATAGTAAACTGATGCTTAATTTAAGACATGGGAATGCTGGTACTTCAAAATGCCTTCAAGATATTAACTAATCCACAGCAAAGTACATGACACAGGTAGAGACTCTGATTTACAAGTTGTAAGCCCAAGGCTACCTGGATGAAAATAGTCACTGCAGGCTCTATGTGCTCTGGTTACACTATGTAGAGCTACAATAAGTACTAGAAATCCTGCCTGTATCTGTCCACCTTTCATCTCTCCTGTCATTTTGGGAGTGTGTCAAACTCTTCATGGCAAAGTGGAAAAATCTCTGCTCCTCTTCATCATTTCTTTCCCTCTGAACATACGTATGCAAGGAAGCACAAGGGAAAAACTGTTTCCTATTGAAGATGCCAAGTCTCATACTATGTTTCAGTTTTACACATTGATTTTCTTGTGTGTGTCTCTAATTTCACCTGTGTAAACTGATCACTGTTACAGCTTACTAGACCAGGAATCAGCTCCAGGTTGACTGGAAAGCCACAATAAAAAAAAATGAATGGCATTAACTCTTATTATGAATAATAAATCTTTCATTAAAATTCCTCCCATCTCTCTTGGTTCCCTCCTGGATGGATTAACCACATCACCCATGTAGATTGCTGATATGTTGTCTCTGATGTCTGAAGTGGGAAGAAATGGAATAGAGCAGTCCCAGGAAAGCACTTGACTAGAGTAAAGTGGCAGATTACAGCCATCAAGAGATTCTCCCATCAGATGCTATAACCAGCCATCTTGAAAATGGTTAATAAAAAGACTTGACAAGAAATGCACATTAGTATTTAGATTTTAGAGAAGCAAACACATTTGCATGTATCCCTACAGCCATTTTAGTCTTAATTCTGAAGTTCCCACATTCTGGTAGAGCCTCCCTCACTAACACTCCTGCATCTTTTAAGAAATCCATCTCTCTTTCTCACCTTTCTTAACACTAATCATTCTGATTATCACACAGATAAAACCACAACAATTTTATAAACAGCATACCAGTTAGGATTTTTGAATATGTAAAAGTTACCCATATCCATCACTGAATCAGTTTGCAAGGAGATGTAACATATTTTATTAGACCAGATGGTGCAATTAAGAAAAAAGAGAAGCCTGGATACAACGTAAAAATTTAACTTTTCCTATTTGGAGCAATGAATGCATTAGTTTGACTTTTCAAATCACTCAGATCCTTAAATGCATTTTATCTTCAAATTCTGGAGAATTTAGAAAGTCAAAATTGACAGTAAATTGATTATTTTAGTGGAAAGAAATCATAGAATCATAGAATGGTTTAGTTTGGAAGGGACCTTAAAGATCATCTAGTTCCAACCCCCCTGCCATGGGCAGGGACACCTGGCCAAGAACGAAATATTTTTATTCATGGAAATTTTTCTTAATTTTCCATTTTTATTCAGATTTTAAAAGAAAAATGAAAATCTGCAGTAATTCAGTTCCTGTACAGCTCTAGCTATGCTAATTCCACAACAGCAGGCAATTTATAGACAAAACCCACTAAAACTGAAAGGAAGCCGGTTCTCCTTATGAGTCTTAAACAATAAGTTCTATTTTAGTTTACCTTAGTTTACCTGAAGTGATAAGTTGTTGTTGCTTTTTAATTAAAGCAGTGAAAATTAAAACAAAGAATCAGTAAGAGAATGAAAGCTTGGCAAACATTTTCAAGCCCGCTTGTTGCACAAGGGCAGGGGAGGCAGCAGAGGAGGAGACAACAGCAGTAGTAACGAAGTGATAAACTGTGTTCTGAAATGCAAAAGGTGAATCACTTTTGTTGCCAGACAGCAAAGCGATGAAGACAAACAAGACATTCAATAGCACCAAACTTCTCTGAAAAGTTTGAAAGATCTGCAAATTGATGGCGCTCTAATATTCAGGTAGTACGAAACTGAGAATATTAAAAACAAACAAGAATAGAATGCAGAGGAGTTTCAGCTGACATTTTCAGAAATGCATTTAGTACAGGAAAGAGTCCCTTTGGACTGGGAAGTAACTAACATAACCTTTTAGAAAAAGAGTCAAGGGACCCGACAGGAAAATACAGAGCAGTCACATTGACAATCTACTCTCAGAGATCAAAAGGAAGAATAGTTAAAATAGCCAGACTTCTCTTGCCTTCAAATGCATCCTTTGTTAAGGCTTCTTTGAAGATCTCTCCGACACGCTACTCAAGAGAGATGCATCCCTTAGCTAAGATGTCCTAGAGCACTTGATAACACAGCCCACCAGCAACGAATGTCTAATGTGAAGAAAGAAGCATCAACAGATAAGGCAGAAAGTGGAACAATGGTATAGGAATAACAGGTTGTCATAAACGAATCCTGCGCCTGCTGAAAAGAACGTCTGCATACCTTAGAGATCAGCGTTAGAGCTGGCTCATTGCTTTGTCACCAAGTCAAGAGAAAAGAAAGTAAAGAATTGAAATTGTTTGTGTGTCTTGTACAATAGCAGAAGAAACCGCACATTAAGGCTGAAAAAAAAAAGTATGTTAACACTGATTAATCTCCCACATACCTCTCCTGGAAATGGTATGCGAGGCGCATTCCACCTTCTACTGCCAGATAAATTACAAATGAACCCCAGTGACATCAGACGAAACAGCACAAATGTTTGCAGATGTCTCTTCAGAACTGAGCTAAGGTAGGTAGTCTGTGGTCTTCTATTTTTGGGGACAGATCCTCAGCTTATGGAAGCTGGCTCAGGTCTACTGAAGTCAAGATGCCAAAAGTCAAAACTAAACACATAGTTAAGACCTTATTTTGAAGCACAACAGCAGTTCACACTATGCACTGTTAGGGCTTGAACAGAAGATCTGTTGAAGGCTCAGCTGTCAAATCCAGCTCTCTGGAGCTGCAGTCCAAGGACTTTACCCACAGTCACCATGAAGTATGTCCTTAAAGCCACCTGTGTTAAATCTTTGCTGCTTTCATGGAGCCTTACATGACTCAGTTCCTCCTCAGTGCTATTTGCCCCTACTCCTGCATGTGTCCACTCATCTTTTATACATCACAGCAACCGAAACTAGCCTATAAGTGGCTCAGTGTAGGGACTTCATCTCCTCATTTGTTACTAAAGTGCCACGCATACCTTTAGTACTATATAAATAAATAATGAGGCTAACAAGGCCGACTCTATATATAGGGACTTAAAAGTCAGACAATCTTAACATCAATCTGCCACTTTATTAGCAGCCAGTGAAGCTTGCAGATTCCTGGCCTAATGTGCACACGCCAGCCAGTTTCAGTTGGCAGCTTAGCTGCAGGTGACAAAACATCTTTTCTGACTTGCATAAAAATATGTGTGGAAGCAAAGAAAAACTCAAGAAAATGATATCCACTAGAAAGAAAAATGATACAGGCCAACAAAGAGATTTAGAAACTGGGGGAGAGGGGGGACATATAAAGCCCGTGATGATTCAAAAGTGCAGAAAGATGTTGTATTCAGTGATGCTGATGGTGATAGATTGGGTATTTGGCAATATGCATTTCTTGTCGTTCCAAGCTGCTTGTCTGAATTCCTGTTCCCTTTGCTTTGTCTCTTTCATCTGAAATAACCTGTCAATACAGGGAGCATGGGAATGGAAACTCAATCCCTTACCTGACCAGGACTGAAAGTGCACTGCCGGGAGACGCAAGGGATGTGCGGGCTTTTGCCAGGTGCACGTTAAATAATGCAAACACATTAAACAACACAAACTGTATCCTTTGTTTAGCACCAGACAACTAAACTCAGAGATCCTGTTTCAAACTTCAAAAAACATTGGACAAAGGCCAGAACACTCAGAGGTAGCTCGGCTTTTAGAATTACCTGATTTGAGGATCTCCGACCACCGGCATACAAAAAGCTAGTACATTGAGGAAACGAGCACTTGGCACCTCCTGAAAGAGATTTGAGGCTGTGTATATTGTATCTGAATCAAACTACATCGTTAGTCACCTTAAAGATATCCTTGAGACAGATTAAGCACTTTATGGGACAAGATGGGGGAAGCGAAACAAAGGCTGGACAAGGTATAGGTGATGATACTGATAGAAACAAAATCCTCGTGGCCCCTACTGAGTGAGGTAATTCAGGTCACTAGCCTCTGCGTCTCATCTATGCTAGATGGTTGTATTGAAGCAGTTTTGTTGGCATATTACTTTCTCTTTGTATGCACATGGACTTCATGTCAGAGGAATGTCCTCTTATTATGGTGCAAGAAAAGCGAAGGACCTACAAGGGCTGTGAAGACCACAGCAGGCATCTCAAGTGAAGTCCCCATTCCAGTGATGAGTGGCAAAGTTCAAAAGAGCTGCCAGTGACACACTGTAAAGGGAATGTTGCATTTGAGGACCCTCACTGGACAGAACCAGAGTAGCCATACACATATCCATACTGCATATGGGGACTGTCAGCTGTTTTGTAAAAGCAAACATCTACGGTACAAGTAGTGAAAAAACCTGTTCCACGGAAAACACAATTAAATGTAAGTACATGGCAGGGCAGACAGTGCCAGAAAACAAATAAAACGATATCAAAGAAAATGTTCCTGTATAAAAATCAAATCTTACTCAGATATGAATCCTGTTAACTTCAGCTGATGCAGGAGTATAAGGTTTTTCAGATGAAAGAAGGTTGCGGTAGACATTTCTGTAAATAGGTTCAATTTTATCACAAATGAACTTAAAATGGTTTTACAATTCTTTTCCTTTTCTTATCCTTTTACTGACATTTCATTCTTTGACATCTTCACTCTCCTCTCCCTTGCCTGCAATTCATCCTGAGAACAGAGACTAAGTAGCAAAGTGCCATTTTTCCTTTGGTATGACGGCCTTTCACCTTTGCGAACCTTCGGAGGACACTGAGTCTTCTGTTTAAATCACTGATCCCCTTTGGAGGAGGTCTTACTTTCTGGGTGGCTTCATCAGTCAGACCCACAAAGCGACTGCTTCGCAATTTATATTATTTTAAATGACACCCCCTTATCTGTCATTGTCAACACGGCACAGTAGGCCATTTTTGCAAGATGAGGGGGACAGTCTGTTTTGTCACATTCAGCTCTCTACTGCAATTAGAACCTGCTTGTCTGCTAACTAATCACACTTTGTCTGCCTCACAGCCACATTTTCACTTCTTCACTTTCCCCACAGCCTTCAGATTAATTTCAAATCTCTGAAACGGATATGATTTCTCAGGAATAAGCTCCAGATCTACACTGATGACCCTCAGTCTTGCCTCAGCAGGAGGCTTCCCTTCTTCCATCCTTCTTTGTCACCAAACATTCATATTTTAAAATAAAGAACAGCGTTGTACTCAAGACACTGGATTCTGGACATCTGTTTCTAATTTTTAACTATGGCACAGACTTCTCGAAGAGGTTTGCTACTGTCACTGGGGATGGGGTTTGTCGTCCCTGACTAAGCTGTCCAGCCTAAGCTGTTCTCTACAGTCAAGAGAGAAGCATCACCAGCGGTCCTGGGGACACCATCCTCTACAGCTGTCTTTCACTCTCCTTTGACTAACGGGAAAGTCTGGATAACAGGGTCAGTCTGCACACCACAGCTTTCAGATGACTAATACTTACAAGGAAATCCTATCACTACCCACTCTCCATCCCAGATCTCTAATACGGTAATAACAGCCATGCCCTTATTCCATCTGCTACCAGCTATCTCTGTTCAGGGTATAAAATGTTCTAATGCTCTTATTCTGTGTTTGAAGAGTGCCCAGTTAGATAAAAGAGGGACTATGTGTGCCTCGACTGCAGGAAAGGTTGCAGCACCACTGTTCAGGCCAAACAGAGGAGGACACAGCCATCCTCCAACGGCAGGTGGAGAGCCCTGCCAGCAGTCATCCACATCCATCCAGCTTTCTTCTGTTGGCCAGTAGCAAGATTACCTGAGAATTATTTTCAATAGCCTTTCAAATTTGCCTATATTCAGCTTATATTCTGCAAACATTTCGTATTTGCTGAACGTGTTAGTACCGCAGCACAGATTCAGCATTCGAATACATGCAATTGTCTGGCCTGCTAACTACCTTCAGCTGTCACTGATCACTTTCACCTTCCATCCTCACACTTCCTCATCTTGACATACTAAGATTTTAAGCAGGAGAAAGCCACAAAGCTCTGAATGTTCAGAGGCATCTGGAATTGAGCTTTCTGATTCCAATGATTATGAAAATTGAGCGTAAATATGAAATTTGCATCCACACCCAGTATCTGGGTTTGAATATCCAGAATTCTGAAACACCCATATAACACATTATTAAGTTAGTTGAATGCTGTTTCCTAAGAATAGATCCAAAATTTTTTGGATTTATCTATCACAGCTTAGAATTCCCCACTACCTTTTGGTTCACCCTTTAAATCAGACGGTAAGGAAGAAGGTTCCTCCAGTTCAGATCTTGTGACTTGTTAATGTCGCAAGGATCAGGAGCCCCAGGCACTTTGGCCTGAGCTGATCTCTACTCTTCATCTAATGCTAAGAAGACTTATGAATCCAGAAGTAGCAATTATCACTATAATAAAGTTTACGGCATCAGGAACAACATAATGAGGAGAGGCTGCTGAAGCAATTCACTCACTTTTCGCCAGGAAGCCAATCTGTTCCTGGCTCTCACGCTCATATGAAGGCTGTGTTCAAATTTAGGTCTTGCCTTATATGGTCAAATAAGGATCCTATCTGTGCCTAAGGAACATTTCGTCTGAAGTTATTTTCTACTTTTCCTTCCCCCTTTAGCTAAGGAACACTTCAGTTAAGTTCATTCTGAAAATGTTCTCCCCATTATAAACACACCAGTATGCACTGGCATCTTCTTGTGGTATATATATCAGTGCACGGAACATTACCAGCAGTAGCACAATTCCTATAGACCAATTATACTGCTGACATTTACTAAATAACCAACAGACAAGACAAGACACGAGCTGCTATCGTTCTCCTAGTGTGAAGACAGATGGGCAAACAGTCTTGTTCAGACAATTCTCAGAATTTTAGTCAAGCAGTAAAAATACATGAGAGGTCAGAAAGAATTATTTTCTTCATCTACATTTTGAATATGGTGGTTTACAATGCAGAGATGACTGGGTAGATTTATACAGCTACATACAAACAGATACAGATACACACACACATAGACATTTAACATGTGATACAGAATACGTAATATCAACTTATATGGCTCATATGTTCTCATAAACACACGCTCCGAAATGTAGATTTGTGTACTGGATACATTATTAAGACGTGACATTCAGCCGCGTATAACTAATTTTAAATTGATTAATGTTGTCTGTTTCTTCATTTTTTCAGAGATCACTTATGTGCTGAATGACTTTCTAATATCCCTTATTTAGAAGGGTCAATACTAATCCGATTTTTGTGTCAACCTTACAGCACAAAGCACAGCAGTTTCAATAATAAAATTAGTTATTATTTTGACAGCTCTCCAAAGTGTGATGTTGGCCTGAGTTTGGAATGTCAATAAAGTCAAAGCTAAGCACATGCTTAAGTACTTCCCTGGATCAGAGCCAATAAAACCAGCTGAGATGAGGGATTCATTAAAGGTAGACTTATGAATCGTTAGCATGGAAATGGTCACTGGAGCTTTTTAAGCAGATTACATAGAGAGACTGGATACAAACAAAGAGAAAAAGAGAGACACTAATAACTGCCCCTGTTGGACGTAACAGGAAGCTGAGGTCAGAAGGATCTGCCAAAAGCATCTCAGTAAGAACCTGACTCTGTTCCCTCAGACCATGTGTAAAAACAAGACTGCTGCTGCTTTCCACTGACCTTAATGTGGCCCTAAATAATGGGGAAAGGTGCTGAGCCGGAAGATTCAGGTGCAGCCCTGGGTGCTGAGGATTGCATATGTGTTTGCATCCATCATTTATGGCCCTGTTTAGGAACTGCAAAAACATATGCATGTTGACGGAAACCGAGTTTGGAGTTCCCTCAAAAAACAAAACCGTGCGGATGCGCAGCTGGAGTGATGTAACAGCATCACCTATTAGTCAATATAAACAATTTCGTATACGCACGGTACAAAAATATCAACATGTCCTGTAAAGTGGTTTACCAGATTAATTAACCTCTGCTTGTATGCAGCATCATTTCAGTATTTTCAGTAGAACGGCCGCCAGCACTGCCTGGATTCCCGCTTTGTGCTTAGAGTTCCCATGTCCTTCCTGTTGTATGCTTACTGCACCACCGAAAAATCAAACATGAGGTGAGGGATATGAAGATAAAAAACTGGTGAAAACAATGGCAAATTGGATGAACTAAACTCTGCTATTCACACAAGATCTATACTGTTCATGGGAAACACAAGATCTGGATACTTAAATTCTAACGCTAAAGACCGAGGCCTAGCGAACTGCTGACTGCCAGTGTATTTACTCTAGAAGGATGAAAGATTGTCTGTCCCTCTGGGATTATGAGTCTGAGAAGCATCGTTATTTCAGACCTGATGTTTAGGCTATTAATGATTCAATGCAGCCTTTTCCTTTACTTCAGTAGCTATAGCCCTGTCCCTAATGTCAGTTTTTCCCATTTAGCCTGCGGATTTGATGTGATTAACATCTGAAATATATTACTTGGGCTGCTGTTAATTAATTTAGCTGATATATTACAACTTTTAAACTCTATTGGCCATGGAAGGCTGAACTATGGGGTTAATTAATTCTGAAGAATTTTAACCATAAAGAAAAATGTTTTTAAAATAAAAGAAATTAAAATAAGAGAAAGACTTCTCTCTATCATACTTTATTAGGATCCCACTAGTAGTTAGCTGTCCAGTAAAGAAGCCACAATGCTCCCACTAAACTTGTGTCAGCTAGATAATACAGGAAGAATGTGCTCTCAGTCTGGGTTTCAAATAGTTATCCCAGCAAAGATATGCATCTTAGAAATGGCCCTTTATATTTACCGTGAGCTGGACCGAGTTCATCAATCCCACATTCTGACGTCTCCCAAACCAAGACTTAAATTCTGCAGATCACATTTTGAATTTGTATGAATCATTTTTTTTTAAGTTTCGCCCTCATTAGTTTTCAGCCAGGATTGTCAGTTAATAAAATACAGGATGGCACAGACCCTCAACCCATGTGAATTTTTCCTGCCACTTGATAGCTGGCTCTTTGACGTCAGCGGAACCATGACAATTTCCATCAACCCCAATATGTATTTATTTCCTGCTGTTATCCACTTCCACAAAGACATGAATCCCTAGACACCACCACGGCAGTCATATAGTGCCATATAGACAAAAGATAAGTCACTTAGAATCAGAGGATATGCATTTGAAAAATCAGTTCAACTTAAATGACAAATGATGAAACACTGACTTGACCTTTGGACTGTAGTTTTCTTCTTTTCATACTTGAGGATAAGCTTTTAATTCTCCTCATGCCTGCAGCTATTACTCAGCAGATATCAGCTGCTGAAGGACCTCTTCCCACGCCCTCTTAAAACTGTACGTTTGCTCTGTCACTTCTGGCACAAATGGAAGCAGCATCCCTAAATACATTTCTATCATTAAATATTAAGATTAAGAAGAAAGATGGGATGGCAGAGTTGCATCTCTGGTGGGAAGATGTGCACAGTCTGACAAAACAAAAAAGGATATTTGAAAGATATGTATTTACTGGTCCAAGGGAAATGCATTCCTATAGTGTGTGGAACACATACTGATAAATTATAATCTTTCTAAATGAAACTAAAAGTTCATTTAATCTCAGCTGCAGAAGTAGCAACAGGGCACAGATTTTATCTGTAAGCACTCTAACTAGATCCAGACTTTCATTCTGCAAAAGCTGCAAAAAGGATTTCACAGATTTTTCTGAATTAAAAAAATATAATCCTTTTCTGTATTATTTATATATGCCTTTTCTCTATACAGTAAGTTGGCACCTGCACGTGAGAAATAAAGACATATGGGCCTGAAGATCCTCAGCTCAAGCAATGAGAGCTAAGGATAATACCTCTAGAAATTAAAAATAGAAAAAGAAGTCTACAATAAAGTACTGCTCCTCGTAGAATATCTTCTACTCTTCTAGGTATACATTTCTTTCATCTTTTGTCTCTTACAGTGATGCATGGATTATTACCATTACCAGCATCATACCAAGAGTGCACACCCGTTTTCATATCTGAGTCTTTCTTTTTTATATAACCACATGGGCGGTATTTGCTAATGATTTTGAAAAAGGCTTCTTTTAAAGGGTTAGTATTGGTTAAAATAACATTTTTAAAGGTCCCACTTCTTACCCCCAAAGCTACAATACATGTCACGTGTGCCAACAATGCCCTTACAACATTAAAATGGAAGAGTTTTCAAATGTCTAGTTGAACAATAAATAGTAAACTTGAAGGGGTTTTTGTTATCTTGCTTGTTTTTTTTACTCAAGCAATCAAACTAATTAGTCAGCTTCTCCTTTTCACATCGCCACTTTCTGGTCTGTTTCACTTCAGTATTTTTTCTCTTATTATTATCACAAAGCTATGTGATATGTCATTCAGATTGTGCTGGCCAAAATTCTTCCATCAAAAACTTTCATTTAATGAAAAGCTTCTATTCAGTTAAATGAAAACATCTGTAGCTACTCCTCACATCATGTATCAAAAGATGAGCACCTGCAAAAAGATACCTTCCCCCCTGCACATTTCAGATGTAAAAAAGTCAATGAAAAACAAACAAAAATAATTTTCATCACTTTTCTGGAGTCCCTGGAAATAAGCTGGAAGGAGATGAGAATGAGGAGTATATGTTTTTTAACCAATTCTGTTTGCTATCACCACACTCTGAATATTGAAAATGTGTGGTGGAAATATCTTCATTGACTTTTAGCACAAAGTTTGGTTTTGTAAGACCTAAATTTATGGCCTTTTAATTTTATTTTTTTAATGGGCTCTCTTAAAATCCAGATCAAACCTTCCTGCATTGAAGGAAGCAGGCAATTGCAGCTGAAGGGCCCCATGGTGGTTGCTTTGAGCTCCAGGATGGAGGTGCAGCATGGTAACACCCAGCCGCAACAGTCACAGCATTCAGTGATGGAGCCAAGGTGATTTGTCAGCACCACCAGGCAAATAAAACCAGTATCACATCACCCGCTAATGCAGGAAGATTTCAGCTACTTCTGCAGAGCTGAAGATCCACTTGGAGGACTTGGTAGTAGGGCTTTACATGAATGGGGACCTGTGCTTTTGTTTTTCCTTTTCTTTGGGAATTCATTGCATTGTTTTAAAATAGTTGGGTTTTTTCCAAACCTTTGCTATGGTACCACACAATTTTAAATTATTCTGCCACTCTACCCTTACAACTTGTCTGCCTGCGTCCTTGCTCTTCGCGTATCCGTAAAGACAGAAGCAGCCATGAGAGTTTTCTTAGGGTTGAGACAGCTCCTCTCCTGTTAAAGCACCATCAACAGCAAGTTTATGGCAGCGCCTTTCAAAGGAACATCAGTGTACTCCTCATCTGTAACAGCCTGATACAGCAGCAGAGAGACTGACATTTGAGCTCCGTGTGGCTGACGCCCCTTTCTTCCTTTTGTTGTCATTATTTTCAGCAAAAGCATTGCCACTACCTGTGGTCGGGTCTACTCACAAATGACTGAAAGTATGCTGTTCCTATCCGAAGCAGGAATTCTCCGAATTCTCCAAGCATTACCATGTTCAGAGACCCTCATGCTGTCACTCTGCATTTGACAGTATGCTCGCTCTGCTAATAAGCCTTTTTGAGTTGTAACCTCAGAACACGCTTAGATCTCAGATCACTAATTATCATCTTCATTTCAGGAAAAGCCTTGTTCCAGGCACTGACAAACTTGTGAAACTGAAATAACACCAGACTTCTCACTCACTTCACACAGCTCATGGAGACAGTACTTGCTCATGCCACATTTCGTGTTAAAAAAGCCCCTATAACAATTCAAAAAACCAAACAACTTCGCCAAATTCCATTATCCTCTTAAAAATGATATGGATTACAAGATTACAAAGTTTCTCCTTTAGTAGCTCTCTTTTCTTCCATCACATTTTGCATTTCAAAGATACTGGTCATAAGAACAAAGGAAAAAATGCAATTATTATGGATGTACTCGCTGGTAGACTGCATTACAAAGAGAAGAGTAGCCTACCCTGAGCAGCTAGCACTCTGCCACCACCAGTCTGGGAGTTAAGATGAGACAGCAATCATTTCCAGTAAGCAGCATGTGTGTCGATATCCTTGTTCAAAGAGTTGGGCTGTTCTACGCCAACCAGCCTTGCACCCAGAGAAGAGCCTGATGAACATTTATTAGTACAGTTGCAGTCATATAGAGTCTACCGAACATCTGTTTCACACACAGCATACTCTACAAGTTAAAAGACACTTTCCAACACTCCATAACAAAATTAGGATACACAATACTCAAGCAAAAAAAGCCTAAAATCTAATGTGCAATTAGTACAGATCAGGAAAGATGATGAATTTTGCCATCATCCAAGCCCTGCACTAGCTGGGAATGTGGTCAGTAAAAATGGCCAGATGTTGTACGTAGATTCCAGGTTATAATGAGAAATATACTGCTTCTAGTAATCATGATATACATCTAGAAGGTTATATAGGAACAGGATAGAAAACTCTGGGGAAATAGAGGACATTCTCCAGTCTGTAATGTATTGCTTGTAATATTGCCCAGAGGGAATGTGGCCAGAAGTTTTGCATAAATAATGTCAATGAGTCAATCCAGGAACCCCGCAATAATGCATCAGCCTAGAGAGATGATTTGTGTTCAAACATCTGCCTCCAGCTATGCTTTTTTCCTATCTATTATTCCATTCTCTAGTTCACAGTCTTATATCATTGAGAAGACACAAGTGGCATTTGACTTGCGTCGAGAGACGATGGCTTTTGTGGACAGGATCTACACTATATATCTTTCATGCCCTTATAACTTTTCCTGCATTACCATCTATACTGCTGATGACTTTCATGGTAAATTAGGACACCCCAACCTCCTTACCCAGAAACTATTAGGTCCCTTTTTAATCTGTCTTCTTTGCTGTGAAATATACAATCTCTGAATTGTAAACCATCCAGGGCAAGGACCATTTTCCTCTGTATTCGCACAGCCGAATGAGGTTATACTCCTGCCTGGAGTCTTCTGCTGCTACCATAATGTATCTGACACTACTAAATAATGTATGTCTGGTTTTGTTTAAATCATTTGAAAGCTACCAATAAGAAAACAAGATGAGCAAAACACACTTTGGGATGAATAGATTATGTGAATGAATGTCCGAATGAGGGAGTGAAGGAGACAGAATGAGTTAATGAATGGTTACATGTGCAGGGGAGCTACTGACCAGAATGTAAAAAACTCTCAGGACCAGATTTGTAGCACCAGAAGGGCTGATCTTACCACCTTGTTAATACCTGTTTTACATGCCATCCATGTTTGCATGCACTATCTGATTCCCATGCAGAAAGGGTTGTGGAACCTGTAAATAAGGAGACTACAGAATCTAAATTGATTGACACTGAATAAATCACAATTAATTTTGCTCATAAGAATGAAGTTAAGGTGAAGGAAAATATCTCTTGCCACAGATACAAGAAACAACAATGAGGCTTACAATACTTCAAGAATACAGTTTTTTGCAGTCAGCTGATGGGTGGCCAGTGCCCCCCAAATGACAGTGGGGTGGGCTTGTTCCTGTAAAGTCAAAGAAAGTTTTCACCTGCTACGAGGGGTTTATAGTCAGAGGGAGAAATAAAACATTAATAGAGGCAGATGAAGGGAGAAACCCCAGGCTGCTGCGCCTTTCAAGGTCTAGGACAAAAAGCCACGTACTACAGAGCACAGCATGGATCCCCTCACACAACTAGGACATGTTTTGGGAAAGAAAAGAGCACAGGATTTCTCTCTCTCCTACTATGGAGTGAGTCACAGGAACATCATCTGTCAACACCTTAATGAGAACTGTGCCTCCAACTGTGGAGCAACAGTGAGAAACTGCATACCAGCAATGACCCCTGAAGGGAAAACCCACCCTTGCACTCCTGTTTATAATACTAATAGCACATAAGCAGTCAAACCACAGGGCAGACTAGCTTTTCTCCAGTATTAACTACTGTGCTGTCCACCACAAAGTCATTTGTCACCAATATACTTCCAGGACTGGTGTAACAGCTGCAAAAATATAATTAGTCCCTCCATCTTTGTCCCACTGGGTACCAGTCACTGCTTCGGTGGTCTCTTTGGATAGGTTTCCGTCCTCTACTGGCCAGAGGTCAAGTTTTCCAGAAGCTAGTTGCCTGTATAAATTACAGTGCACATATTTTACATCTCATTGTAATGCTTTCTTTTGCCAGCATCCGCTTCTTTGCAAATGTTCCATTTCCAAGCCATTTTTGTGCAAGTCCCAGGAGAAGCCATCAGACAAGCATGCTGAAAATTTATCCACAAGCATCATTAATGCACATCTGGCTGATGAAGACATACAGTTTATATAAACTGCAATTTGGAATGCCTCTTTGTCCAAACAGCTAGTCCCACAAGATGCCATTTGCTCAGGAAAAGTAGGATGAAGGGAAATATTTGAATGTCCAGCACAAGAAGTCACAGACTGCCCACAGCTATTTTGGGGCAAGAAGAAAAACTTGGTACTGCTGTGTTTCAATAATTTTCAGTGTCAGCATTTGGAGCACCAATACAGCATGAGGCTGCAGGAGAGGCGCTGGGTAGCAAGAGACCAAAAGGAGACATGATACCTCTGCTTGTGGGCCTGGGTCTAAAGTCACAATGTTGAGATCATGCTGGGACTCCAAGATGTCTCTTTGGAATGACTGCAAAAGCAGAAAGATTATAAGGATGAGAGTTCTGCATTGGGATACCCTGGAAGAAGTCTGAGGACTTCCTGTTATTACTTTCTTTTTCTTCTGTAACAGTTACAGTGAGAGCACCAACTGCTGGGTGTAACAGCCCATCATGTAAAACGTGGGGAAGGATGTTTCAGCAATCTTCATGCCATAAAGCAGTGAATTCAAAACCAGTTCTTTGGTTCTCATGGTGGAACATGGAATGGGCCAAGGGCAACATTTCTGAGCTGAAGGTCAAGAAGGACACTTTAGAGAAGTAGAGAATTGATGATATAACATACCTGTCAAGATCAAGAAATGGGTGCGTAGGACCCACTGCAAAACAAGAACCAAAAAGCTCCTTCATGCTTTAAGCCCCACAAATGTACACTAAACTATCACACTTCGCCCGACTTCCCTATCACCTGTTAACACTTGTTTTCATATTATGGGAAATGGATGTGACTCTGAGTTACGGAGGCAACGCAGGTCCCAATAGTATCTCTACTCTAAGAGGACACCTGTTCCAGTGCCATTTGGATCAGTCTACGGTAGGACTGAGCTTCCACACGCAGCCTTTGCTTTCTTTCATTAAACTGCCTTTATTTCAACCCATGAGTTTTTCAAATTATTTTCTCCCCCTATCCTGCTGAGGAGAGGGAGTGGGGGAGCAGCTTGGTGGGCACCGGGCAGCCACCCCACCACATAAGGCCATTCTGAAATGAGAGTTTTACAGATCATTTTTTCTGACCACTCTGTGAACATTCAGAGGCTGGACTATGGTAAACCACTGAAGTTGGTTACTACCTGCATGAAACCCAGTAGGCATGACACATCCTGCTTCTCTGTGCCCCAGCAGAAGGTGTCAATAACACATCGCAAGTATAGACAAGTTTGCTTATGGATATATAGAGCACGAAGGAGAAAAGAAGCGAACAGGGAGGCTGAACCCCTTCCATCTTGCCCTCTTGCTGTCCTTCTACCACCTGCAGCACGAAAGGGCTGTGCAACATATTCACGTAAAGGCAGAGAGGTTATAATTGCCCAAGCCCAGCTCTCCCTTGGTCTAGAAAACAGCTGTATCCATCCTCTACTGAGCAAAGGCATGCAGTACTGCCCTTTGCTCTGATGCTTTGGGCCCTGATCCTATCTAATTTATCCCATCTAGCACTACCATGGACAATCCTGTTTCCCTCTAAATGGCTGCCATCATAGTTCATGAAAATACCTGTCTGAATGGGGAAAACACTGTCACAAAAAACCCCACACCACACAAAAAACCCCAAACCCACAATCCACCTCACCTAATCACAGTCCTCAACTGTTTCCTCTGCCCCATAAATGTAATCTCTGCTGAATTAAACTCCACCCAGCTTAACTGTCTGTGTTGGCCACATACTAAAAAAGTTATGTGCTGTGCTGTTATCTGTCACAGCTTGGTAACAGTAAAATTGTGCCTTGTCTGTTTATTGTTGGCAAAGGTTCCACAAAGTCCCATTATTTCTCCTTGAATCCACACATAAACACTGAATGGGACAGGACTGAGAATTAAAGTCCTTTCCTGGTTAACACATTTCCCCTAAGCCCATCTGTCACCCTCGGAGCAGCATCAAAGCACTGCTGCTAAGGAATAGCGTGAGGAGACTCAGGAGGAAGTACGCTCTTCTTTATTCAAGGAAAACAGAGGATGATCCAGGAATTCCACCAGTTCTGTTTATTTTTAAATAGAATGATTCATATTGCCTTGCAAGCATATCAACCGAACAACAAATTGTTTAAGCAAAAGCAACAATTATCCTCTTGCTTCACTTCTGAGGATTTTTGCTTTCCCGATAGAGCACAGCCATATCACCTTTGGAGTTGCTCAGGGTATATGAGTGAGAACCTATTAAAATATAAAAAAATCATAAGCCATTATCACTGTGAAAATTATAATCACTGAAGTAGTTACTATTTAGAGACTTCTAATTTCAAATTTGGGTTAAAGTTGATTGGACAAGAATATTATGTATAGACATATGTTCTTTGTTAGTTTTTTGGTAGCTTCTCTACAACCCAACAACAAAGGCTGCAGCATCCTAAGACACTGGTTGAAGTGATGCCACAGAAATTGAAATGGATATGAAAGATGAACTCTGATTTGGACACCTTCCAGATGAAAGCACTTGGCCCAAACTGAAGTCAGACAATGGCTGCTTAAGGGACTGCCTTTAAAAAGCAAAATACATATTCATCTTTTTCTCATTCAACCGAGAAAACACTCTTTATCTAAAAGGAGGAGATTGCTTTATCTAGGAGCTAAAAATCAGATTTAGATGGTTCCACAGATTGGCACTGAAGAACATCAGGCCTCCTACCAACGTTCTTCAGCACCCTTTGCATGCAGACTTGGCTCTGTATTTCAACTGCCTACTGTAAGTGGCAGTCATACACTTCAGGATATGACTGTACGTGGAGTTTGTGTCTGGCAGCCCTGAATAGTAGGTGGTCTGAATTGCTCATTACTCTCATGCCATCGGATTTGGGGCCACAAGTTAAGCAGTGTGAACAGAGCTCTTGGGCATGCAATCACAAGAGGAAAACATTATCCTTTGTGCCCAACCCTTGAACAGTTCTTGCATCATTTCCCTGATGTACAGTGAACTGAGATGCAAGCCCTCACACAAGCCCTCAGAAATTCTCTGGGGGCTGCTCTTCCCACGTTGCCTAGCCAGACACCATGGGATGTTCTTTTGCTGTCTGAAAATATCCCCCTCTTATTTTTATGAACAATTTTCTTCTATCTGTTTAAGAAACCACTTTTGTATCTTTTACTCTAAGATCTTTGTTAAAATACTTTGTGATTATTTATATTGCGCCTTGGTTAAAGCAGTGTGCTGGAGAGCATTTAGCCAGGCAGCAAAAAGCTTCTATTTAGGGAGGGGGTGATTTTTCCCCTCATTAATCTGTTTCTGAGGTAAAAAATGTTTTCTGCAACAAAATGTCTCTCACAGCAAGTTTGTATGGTTCTGTCCCTGAATGTTCCTTGACTGCTTTCTTCTTTCTTTAACAAAGGCTGTACATCATGCATCAAACTTCTGATTTATTTTTACAGCATTACAAATGCTATGCATTTCATACAAAAGATCGTTCATAACATCAGTTTTAATATAGCACAACTGCTTTAAGACTGTACTTCCTAAGAATTCATAAGAAGACGCAGGTATATAAATGCCCTCTTCTGCATTTTCAGGTACTTATTGTCAAAATCACTGAAATAGAGTCCTAGGTATGACATCAACTGCAAAAAGAAAAACTTTGGTACTTACCCATTTCTGCATATGAAGAATTTTTTCATTATACAGACAGTTAAGCACTGACTACCGTATAGACAATTCATACCTATCAGCCCTCACAGATCCTGCCTGGTTTCTTTTTGAGGGTGTTTCTTTTTCCTAACACAGGAGGCCTTGTCTGTACTTTGAAACTGCACTGATTCAACTGTATTAGCGTAGCACAAGCACACACAGTGCACAGCACAGAAGTGTTTTAAACCCTCTCAAAGTGGGTATATGTGTTTCACACCCGCCTACTGTCATACAGGAAGGCCGAAGTGTAAGGCTTCTCTATACTAGCAAAAACGTACCTATGCAAGATGTAGTACACCTTTAAAGGTATAAAATTAATACAGGTGTGCATGTGTATACCCACATATACACACCTACCTCGCGAAACAGATATCCACCGATTTATCACCACGATCTGCCAAAAATGGCATGTCCAACTCCTCACCTTTGTTACAGGGGTGGTGGGTACCTTGTGTGACCGTGGTAAGATTTTGACCTAACTTTCCAACCCCAAGAACCGCAGGGCTCCGGGCCCGGCCCTCCCCACGCCGACTCGCCCGTAAACCCTCACTTGATTCGGCAAGCCAGGAACCTGACCCAGCTCCCGAGTACGGCCTGCAACGGACAGCCCGAGCGCGGCGGACAGAGGGACGAGGGCCACCCTGCGAGGGCTGCGAGACGAGGCGGGTGTCCCCGGTGGAGCCGCAGCAAGGGACGGCACCTCCTCCCCGCCCCGCCCGGCGCCGGGCCCGCCCCGGCGCCCCGCTCAGCCCCCTCACGCCCGCCCTCCCTCACGCCCCGCCCCGGCGGCGGGCGGAAACGTCACTTCCGGCTCGGGTCGCGCCGCCGAATCCTTCCGCCTGCGCGTTTCCAGGGCAACGCGGCGTCCCTGGTCCCGGTGAGCACCGGCCGCCGTCCGGGGGAGGGTGGGTGCGGGTGTCTGGGGGGGCTCCGCCACTTCCCATGGCGGTAGCGCGGCGTCGCGGCGCTCCCGTTACCAACCGGGCGTCTCCAGGGAAAGGCTGCGGGGCCCGGGGACGGCTCTTCCTCGCCGCCCGCCTGCCGGGGGCTGCCCTGCTGCGGTCTGGGGACGGTGGGAGCGGAGAACGTACCGCACCTCGTCCCGGTAACTCCGCCTGGCTCCTCGGGCGGCCGTGGAGGCACCGGTGGGCCTGCTCGTCCGGGAGGGGCCTGCGGGGCCCCGCCTGGGCCCTGGCCGCCCGGGTGGGTAAGCGGTGCCTCAGGGGGGGCCGTTGCTGGCGGCGGAGAGAGGGGAGTCGGGCAGGTGGCGGCCCCGGAGCCTGGTGGGAGGGGTGCGGGTTTCACGCCTTGGAGCTGTGTAGAAGCTCCTGTCGTGTTGCCTTACGACCGGTCAAGGCTGGGGGCCTCCTGGTGACCGCTCTGAGGGGAAGTGTGTGAGGAACACCCCCGGTTCCGCTGCCCAGCAAGTCTGTAGAGGTTAAGGAAGCGGCATCCAAACCAAAGGGCACAGCACTGAGCTGCCTTTTATCAGTTGCAGTTTTATCAGGGATAGGACCACATATGGGGAAAAGGAACCGTACAGAAATGTGTTTATTATGATAGACTCAAACAAGTACGTAATCATCTCTTCTTAATTTCTTCGTGCAGCTTGACTCAGTGGGACCGATTAACGTCAAGAGATGTCAACTCCCCCTCTTGCTGGGGCAGGCATGCCGCCTGGTGCTTTCTCAGGGACACAGGCTCAAGCAGCTAGGGAGGTAAATACAGCTTCTCTCTGTCGAATTGGCCAAGAGACTGTGCAGGACATTGTATTTCGAACCATGGAAATCTTCCAGTTACTGAGGAACATGCAGGTGAGAAATAACTTTTTCTTTTTATGCTCCTCAACTTCACATTTTTTTACCACCAACTGCCAGTATGTGTAGGCACAGGAGATAGCTTAGGACATTTCTGTACATAACTCGATCAAACTGCTTTGAAAAGGAGGATTAATTAGAGAAGTGAATACTACTCTTGATATATTTGCTTACATCTGTATATTAAGTGAAGATGGAGGAAGTTCAGAAATGCTGAATTGTTGTTGCCTCCACAATAAATATACTCTACATATGCTTACTATCTGTGTTTTGCTATATGAATGGTGAAGTCTGTTTATATGCTGGTTATTTTTCTCTGGTTTTGTTAATGTCTGGGGAGTAATTTTAGAGGAATTTTCATTGATCTTTTTGTGAAATATTTTCCACCTAGAAGTTTTTGACATTTCTTTTTGTTATTGAAGTGGATGTAGTTCTTATTTGTAGCTACTTACTGAGAAAACATACAAACGTTTGTTGTGTTTCTCTGTTGAAAGCAGAAGATAGTCACTTCCATTCCCTCTGTATTTTCATGACTGGCAGTTTCCTGCTGTAATTATTTTAGGTATAGGTATATGTACTTAGAGCTTGCTAACTTTGAATTCGCTTTGATTCTATCTCTCAGTTGTGACCTGGGGTTGCAACACAAAGTCTCAGAGTTTAATACTCGTAACGGATAACGACAGTGTCATGCTTAAGCGTTTTGAAGACATTCACTGAAAAGACTGACAGAGGGATTGACAATGACCAAACTGTCAAGACTACATGAAGCTGTTTGACAGCAGAGATTTGGGACATCAGATGAGCAGATAAAATACAGAATTTTGCTGATAAAGAAAATAGAAATTTCAGTGATTTCTGTGGGGATAGTGTGATTGTCTTATTTTGTACAAAAAAAAACCCCTCTGATTTATTTTAGTTTAACTATTTTGTGTGACACAAACTTTAACATAATATTTTTAACATTTTGGGATTTTGGTTCTCTAAGTTACCGAATGGTGTTACTTATCATACTGGAACATATCAAGACAGACTGGGAAAGCTGCAGGAACATCTCCGTCAGCTATCAATACTCTTCAGAAAACTGAGACTAGTCTATGACAAATGCAATGAAAACTGTGCTGGGCTCGATCCTGTTCCCATAGAAGTAAGTATCTTTATTCATACATAAATTACAAATCAGAATAACCGCTCTCTGCTTAGCATATCATCTAGTCTCCTGAGTTGCAGGAGACTCGTAACAAGTTTTAAATGAGACTGGAATTGTTCAGTGGACTGAATTCTGTTTACTATTTGGAGCTGGTTGAGAGATTGTGAAACTTGCACATTAACATAGAACCATAGAATTGTCTAGGTTTGAAGGGACCTTTAAGATTATTGAGTCCAACCATTAACCTAACACTGCCAAGTCCACCACTAAACCATGTCCCTAAGCACCATGTCTACCCGTCTTTTAAGTACCTCAAGGGATGGCGACTCCACCACTTCCCTGGGCAGCCTGGTCCAATGCTTGATAACCCTTTCAGTAAAGAATTTTTTCCTAGTATCCATCCTAAACCTCCCCTGTGCAACTTGAGGCTGTTTCCTCTTGTCCTATCGCTTGTTACTTGGGAGAAGAGACCAACCCCCACCTCGCTACAACCTCCTTTCAGGTAGTTGTAGAGAGTGATCAGGTCTCCCCTCAGCCTCCTTTTGTCCTGGCTGAACAATCCCAGTTCCCTCAGCCGCTCTTCATAAGACTTGTGACCTAGACAACCTCACCGCCTCACATCAACAATTCTTGCCAATTGGGGGAGATCCAATTTTGAAATCAAACTTCATTTAAAATGTTAGCCTTTTACGTCAGGCTTCTTGGTACATTTCACCAATTTGTTTCCACTAGGAAAAAAAGAGTCAAAAGAGACACTGCAAGGTTTTTTTTTTTAAATAGGTTGTTCTAGTGAGAAAAAGTCTGCTTCAAGCTCTCACCTGTCAGCCTGGCTCCCTGAGCGATATGCATTATTCCCTTGCTCTGGCCATCAGTCTGTGCCTCTGCTCTTAACCTGCTGACCCAATATGAACCGAATCTGAATGTGCAGCAGTGATGGAAAAGTGAACAGCATAGGACTTCCAGGAAGTAGGATTGGCTAAAGTTTTTCCTAATGAAAATGCTGTTTCTAGTAAAATCAAAACTTCGTTTTTTTCCCTCTCATAAGTTGTTTGTAATTCCTAGTAATACTCTTAAAGCCTATTTTGTCTCATGATTTGAGTTACTACAGCTCTAGAGTAACCAGAACTGTGAAGTTCTTTAGTTACTGAGCTCTGGATTCTGAGGCAACTCTATTAACAGACTTCTGATTGTCCATTGAGTTTTAATTGTTTAAGCATTATATTTTATATCTGAATCTCTTCACTAAATAGGAATAAAGAAATGAAGGAGTCCATTCTGTACAGTCCATCCTAGACTACTCATCTACATCTGTCAGCAGTGTTTCAGAGAAAGGTATTCAGAAACCTTAGAGCAAGCAAGGGAGTAAGATAACTTCCCAATTAAAAAAAGTAAAATTTTTTTTCATGGTCTGTTGACTTGTGTGCAATAGCTCAATACTTGTGTCCCCTTTGAAAGTTTTTGTCATGTCTCGTTTTCCTATACAGTTGGGATGAGCTGGGGTTGGGGTTGGTTTTTTTACTTTTCACAGTTTTTTCCTGTTACCAGGATGATAAAGAATCTCCATAGAGAAAATTAGTCGAGTAGTCCCTTTAAGCTTTTTTAATGCTACATCTCACTGATAACTTATGCGCAGCAGAGTTATCTATCAATAGTTGGGATTCTTTCCTCCTTTTATCTACTTAGTCTTTTCTGTTCTGAAGTTAATAGAATGCCTGCCTCCTCATGTGTTATTAGTTAGGATGAATGAGAATGGCATACTATTCCTTTTGCATCAGTTTTCTTAAATTCTTATTTCAGCTTTTCAATAATAGTCTCAAATCATATATTTAATGACTGACATTCTAACCATATCTTTAAAGAATATCAACAAATCTCTTTTTTAAACAGTCAAGAGAAGTCAGTACCTACTAATATTCCTTAGTATATTATTATTGATATAAATGTTTTTATATTTTTTGTTAATGTGTACTACCAATGTAGTAAGTGTTCTTATCAACTTTCAGTTAACCAACATAGCAAGGCATGAGATAATTGTGAAGCAGATCTGTCTACAAAGTTCTCTAATTGATTAAATTTTCTGCATCATTTGTGTGTTAGGTGTAGCACTTCGCTTTTCTTTGTTGTTTTTTTTTTACTACTAGCACTTCTGAAAGGTGGAAGGTTTTCGAACCAAATATTCTTCTTTGAGTGGTACATTATTTTTCCATCAGAAGGAGTTTTTTTCCAAGACTATTTAGCAGCGACACTACTACTTCTTCATGGTATGCAAATGTACTAAGTTGTTAGCATTTACTACATTTTCATGGCAGAGTTTAGCGTGGTAGTTTTTGTCCATTTTGATAAGCTTAATAAGAATGGCCTACAAAAATTTTTTGTTTAGAAGGAAATTAAATTTTCAGTGGGTTAAATCAATGTAAGTTTTCCATCAGAATGCTGAACAATGCTGCTGAATGCTGTGTATCAGAGACAGTGCGGGCAGCAGGACTGGGGAAGTGATTGTCCCCCTGTGCTCGGCACTGGTGAGGCCCCACCTCAAGTACTGTGTTCAGTTTTGACCCCCTCGCTACAAGAAAGACATTGATGTTCTGGAGCATGTCCAGAGAAGGGCGACGAAGCTGATGAGGGTCTGAAGAACAAGTCTTATGAGGAGCGGCTGGAAGAACTGAGGTTGTTCAGCCAGGACAAAAGGAGGCTGAGAGGAGACCTGATCGCTCTCTACAACTACCTGAAAAGAGGCTGTAGCGAGGTGGGGATCGGTCTCTTCTCCCAAGTAACAAGTGATAGGACAAGAAGAAATGGCCTCAAGTTGTGCCAGGGGAGGTTTAGATTGGATATGAGGAAAAAATTCTTCACTGAAAGATTGTCAAGCACTGGATCAGGCTGCCCAGGGAAGTGGTGGAGTCACCATCCCTTGAGGTATTTAAAAGATGTGTAGATGTGGTGCTTAAGAACGTGGTTTAGTGGTGGACTTGGCAGTGGTCAGTTAATGGTTGGACTGGATGATCTTAAAGGTATTTTCCAAAGTAAATGATTCTATGATAACATTACACCCCAACCTAAGTATCAAGTTAATATACATGCGATGAGCAACTTCCTCCCAGACTTTTAAACTAATGTCTTCTTGCTCATTTGCATCAATTGCTAGTCTCTCATTTGTCTATAATATGTATGTGAACAAGGATGTAATTTTGCTATCAACTTTAGCTTTTCTTAGTTCAGGACAGAAAAATCAACAATAGACTGTAGACTTTGTGGATATATGTTATATATAAAATGTTACAGCTTCTAATTATTTCTGAGTAAGATGTTAGTAGTTTGGGAGTGTTCTGACACAGAAGCATGTATTTGTTTTGTATCCTGCGTATTTACTGATTCTTCTTAATTTATGGGTTTTTTTTAGGAAGGGAACATGCAGTAATACTCATTTAGAAATTCTTTATCTAAGATTTTTGGCTTTGTAGGGTACACTAGATGCCTGAGGAGATCACAGTGGGAAATTCTTATGGAAAAACTCCCATTAGGTAGCTATGGGCCTGGTCTTAAGATTAGCCGAACAGAGGCTCACTAAAATAGCAAGTCATAATTAACCAAGTAGCTATGTAAAACTAGTCATAATTATGTTCGGTATATCACTGAAATACTTTATAATAGTGATAACTTCATGTTGGTGGTATTTCATAGTGTGGAATAGTAAATTTTAAAATCACAGTCTACGGAGTTCAAGAATACAAGGATTACCTGTGATAAACATCTTAAAATGTAAAGACAGAGTTCTGCCTTCAGTTGTGAAACTGCTTACATCTAGGCATGGTAATATGTGGGATTGGGTCTTGTTGAAGAATATCATTTTCCTGGAGAACTGACTAAGGTCATTGCAAGGCCTTTGGGGTTTGAGGTAAATGCCTATCTCCACTTCTCTTTGGAAGTTTGAACCTTTAGAGAAAATGGTAGTACCTTATGTATCTTCTGTTTTCAGTTTCTATTTTTCTTCTGTTTTCCTTTTTTTAGTTAGTGTTTCTTGTCTTCACAGCAACTTATTCCATATGTTGAAGAAGATGGCTCCAAGCACGATGATTGTGGTACTGCAAGTCAGCTGCGTTTTGCTAGTGAAGAGAGAAGGGAAATCATGGAAGTGAATAAGGTAACAAAGTTGAAATTATATATGTAAAACTGTCACTGTCATTGCAAAAATTAAATTTCTAGGTTGCTGTACTAAATGCAGCATGTGTGATGACTACCATGAAACTTGGTAATAAATACTTCTTGCATGTAACTATTTCAGAATTACCTTTTAGTAAACAATTTTTTTTTAAACTGTATCTCTGGCTGTAGAGTTTAGATTTCCTGACAATTTTAACTTGTGCCTCTTTATAAACTGATCCATATTCTTCTGAATATGGTGTATTATGTTTATGCTTAACCTGCTAGATATTGGCAGTACAGACTGAGCTAAAGTGCCTGTTGAACTTACTTCTCTTCAAAACTTACCTTAGACGTTAAAAAAATGGTATTGAACATCAGATGTGTAAATATTATCACAGTGATGTGAGTTGGTAAAGGATTTTCAGGGCTACTTTCTGTATTTTGACAGTTTGAGGAAGAACATTCCTTTTGTTAAATGTAGCATTTATTGAATCTTGACACTTTCGGGAAAAAAATGTACTATGTATGATAAAGGTGCTGTTGAATTTTCAGTTTGAGTGGCAGCATGCAATTGAGTACAATTACTAAAGATGGATTCAAACCTAAAAATAAATATGCTGTAGTAAATGCTAATATAATATTAAGATAAAAAATACGTAGTTTTACTGGACCACAATTTTGAATATTGTTTCTTCAATCTGTAAAGTACAAAGTTAGAATTAATTAAATATTCCTGTA
This sequence comes from Anarhynchus alexandrinus, assembly GCA_008711295.1. Lineage (NCBI taxonomy): Eukaryota > Metazoa > Chordata > Aves > Charadriiformes > Charadriidae > Anarhynchus > Anarhynchus alexandrinus. The sequence continues at coordinate 6,158,241 of VUYV01000032.1, read as the reverse complement.
GTTGTAATGTCTGTAAATGCTGGTAAAAAGGAGGCATAATCTGCAAAAATAACTGAACAAAGGAAATAAATGAGTAAAATATTTCTTTATGGAGAGAATAATTGGTGGATTTCCAGGTTTTAAAATATTTTTTTCATTTGTCTTCAACAATCACAGATGTACTGAATTTTTCATAACCCATTTATTTAGAAAAATGCATGCATATTGTACAGGAGAAAATAAGGACTATGTGAATTTAGAGAAAAGCAGTTGTCAGCTTTCCTGTTGTATTCTTTCTGTTCAGTGCTGATGTAGCACGGTTGTATATATTATATTGTATGTAATGTTGTACTGCAAATTTATGCACATTTATTTGCAATCTTTAAGTGTTAATAAGCTTAACTGTCCATATTTGCTGTGGTTTTGATAGTTTTATGACATGTTTTTGCCCTTGTTGTTGTACTTGTATGCTAATATGTTTTTAGACCTCCTTGGTGTGATCTTGTGAAAAGAATTTCATACATGTTTATGATGAGTTCTAAACCTTAAAAAGGTTGATGGTGTTACAGAATCATTGGTAGAAAATTGGTAATTAGGAGTGTATGCAGGCATTCACTTAAATCTGTTCTGAAGTCCTCTATTTGCACTTAAATGCCTAGACCTAGTTTACGGATTTTGCACAGTAAATCTTCAGAAGATAATTGAACTTTCTCTAGTATTTTTGTGGGCAAATATTTTCTAACTGCTGCAAAAGAAATTTAATCTTGTTGTTTTTGAAAGTGCACTGAATTTTTTTTTGTCTCTCTCCAGCTGTCTAAGCACATCCACTACCATTTTCAAAGTTCAAATTTTAATACATTGCAGAATAGGAAATGCTTTGGGGTTTTTATGACTAGAAATAAAGAAATTCTTATTTTTTGCGAAGAAAAATCACTAGAATCAGGTGAATTGGTCTAATTTCTGACACTGGCTGCCAGGCTCAGATAGCCCTCTCTGATTCTTAGCTGGCGCTCCTGACAGCTTTTCAATCCATTGTAGTACATAACATCCACCTCCAGCTCAATTTTGCTTAATTTATTTTGGCAAAATTTCAGTAATACAAAATGTTGATGAAAATGCTGTGACAGGGAAACCAATGTGACAGATGAAGAAGCTCATTATATTCTTGACCCACTATCTTTTCTCCTTTTCTCCCTTGTTCTGCTCTCACCAAGTCCTTTTTGCTGGGATAGGCAGTATCTTCAGTCTTGCATGTTACTGGTACCAAAAAAAGCATATTGCAATAACCCAGTACTTTGACACTATTGGGACATTTGAATTCTTAGACCTTTCATGGGTCTTTTAAGTTTGCCCTTCTTGCTGTGTTATCCCAGCCAGTCTGATCTCTTTAGTGGCTCTGGATGCATGTGAAAGACACTAACTGCCCTGCAGTGTGGAGCACAACCAAAACTAGTAGATCATACAAACCTTGTGGACCATGTATTCTCACACAAAAACATCCCAGCTTCCATGAACCGCTGACTTGAAACGTAACAGCTCTGCTTTGCTACAGTAGTTGTCTGGGAAGGGGGCATCCTCAGTGGAGGAGGTGGGCAGCATCATGTACTTCCTATATTCACCATCTCGTTCTTGGGGCAGAAGAACCTGTTGATGTAGCAGAGTTCCAAAATACTGCAGTAGCTTTTCGTGTTGGTTTACTGTATAGTGACATCTTTTAGTGTTATTTATTTATTTGTTCTGCTCTATTAGACTTATCTTTTAGGTCAGAAAGTTTAATGTCCCCACCTTGGCTAAGAAGTACTTGTCCATTAATTTAAAATACAGGTCAGTTTACAAGGTAATGAATTTCTGTCCAAGCAATTCAGTTATATTTAGCAACTGTAGGTTTAAATAAAATCTATCAAGCTTAAAAACAAAAAGGATTTTTGCCAGCAGTTACTAAGAAAAGTGCACCATTATTATCAAAAACAAAGAAACAAACAATTTATTGAACACTGTCTACCTCTACCTTTTGTACTAAACAATTCTCTCCTGCAGTTCCCAAAAATGTTGTTTATTCCTTTTATCTGTATTTGCTTTCCAGGTTTGTAAATTGTTGAGTTGGTTGACTCTTTTCTGGAATAAATAATTTACTGTTCCAGAATCAGTTTAGCATTTGCATTGGTCTACTAATACAAGTCCTGATACATTTTTTCATTGAGCATAATTACTATTTGCAACAATTGGAAGCTTTTACCAAAATTTTCTAACTTCATATTTTTTTGAGTCTGTAATGTTCTGTCTACAGATTTCTTACCTTCTAAGTATAGCATCATCTGTACTATTTTCAAGATGTCAGGCTCACCTTGGGTCCATGGTCTTGTAGTACATTTGATAGGCTTACAACAGAAAATAGCAAATCACAGACTGAGAACTCTCTAATCTGTGTTGCTGCCTTATCAGCAGTTCTCTTTAGTAATTGTTTTTGGAAATTGAGCAAATACAGCTTTGGGTTTTTGGATGCTGTAGGTCTGGTTTCAAATGAAGCGCTTAGGAAAACCATCACATAATTAGTAGTCTCAGTACATTTGGGTGAAAATGAAATGATGTGAAATAGCATTAGGACATTTCAGGTGACCTTTAGAAAATAATTATGTTTGATACTCTTAATTAATCTTTGCTAACTGGTTAACAGTGATCTTGCTAAGAGAGGAAAAGACAATCTACATGACAGGCTTTTAAGTTAAGCTGTTACGAGTTTAGCTCTGGGCTTTTTTGATAACAAAACTATTGTGCACTGCAGCTGATGTTTAGGAAGTAGTCTTTAAAATGACAGTAATTTGCAATTAGTCTTTCTCTTTGGAGAACTTTGCCTGAAAACTTCTTTTGGCTATGCTGAAAATTTGCATTACTTTTGAACTACCTTTTATGCTAGTTGCGTATATTTTTAATTTGTTTTGCATTTGTAGAGTCCATTTACACCCCAAATATGAACATGCACCAAGGAAAACTTTAACAAGAGAGGAAGAATTATTTATTTCGACACCTTCTCAGCAGATGAATCTGCACTGGGTGCAGTTCCATCCTGTTTTGGGTATCCAGACTGGCTTTCTGCAGTGTTAGAATCACTGAGGAATTTAGTCTCAGTGGGAGGTGTCGTGACTATCTGATTCAACCCCCAGTTCAAAGCAGAGCCTACTATCAAAGTTAGATTCAGTTGCTCAGGCTCATATCCAGTAGCATTTTGAATACCTGTACGGATGGAAATTCTACCCTTTCTGGGCCCTTCTTAAGTGTTTGTCAGCTTTCACTGTGAAAGTTTTCCTGATGTTACATTGGAATTTCCTTTGTTGTAACTGGTGTCCACTGCCCCTCATCCTTTTGCCATGTACATTCAAGAAGAGTCTAACTTTGTCTTTTCTATGATCTGCATTGGGTAGCTAAAGACAGCATTGTGATCCTGCCTCAGCCTTCTCTGCTTGAGACTGAACAAATCTAGCTCTAATCATGTTGGTGGCCTTCCACTGGCTGTTCTCTAGTATGTTAGTGTGTTGTATTGAGCCTAAAATTGGACAATTGTTCTCCAGAGCCAAATACAGGAGAATAACAATTTCACTTGACCTGATAGGTACACTCTTGCTAATATAGCACAGTGTGCAGTTAAGTGTTCATTGTTGCAAAAAGATCCACTGCTGACTCATGTTCAACTTGTCAGAAAGTTTCAAAAAGGACCTCAGGTCCTTTTTGGCAAATCTGCTTTCTATTCAGTCAGCCCTCTGCTTGTGCTGTTGTATGAGTTTATTCTGTTTTCAGATGTAGGATGTTGCTTTAATTGAAGTTCCTGAGATAGGTGTTGGCCTGCCTTTCCCACCTGTTGATGTCGCTCTGAATTGGATGTCCTATCACTGAGTATGTTGACCGCTTCACCCAATTTGGTATTGTCCACAAATTTGATACTTTGGTATGGTGATTAGGTCATTAAGTGTGCATAAGTCATTAATGAGGATATTACAGAATCACAGAATGGTCAGGGTTGGAAGGGACCTCTGGAGATCATCTAGTCCAACTCCCCTGCCAGAGCAGGGTCACCTACAGCAGGTTGCACAGAACGGTGTCCAGGTGGGTTTTGAATGTCTCCAACGTCAGAGATTCCACAACCTGTCTGGACAGCCTGCTTCAGTGCTCTGCCACCCTCAAAGGAAAGAAGTTCCTCCTCATGTTTAGGTGAAACTTCTATGTTCAAGTTTGTGCCCATTACCTGTTGTCCTGTCGCTGTTCACCACTGAAAAAAGACTGTTCCCATCCACCTGGTACCCTCCCTTTAAGTATTTGTAGGCATTGATAAGATCCCCCCTCCATCTTCTTTTCTCCAGACTAAAAAGACCCAAGTCCCTCAGCTTTTCCTCATAAGAAAGATGCTCCAGTCCCCTAATCATCTTTGTAGCCCTTTGCTGGACCCTCTCCAGCAGTTCCCTGTCCTTCTTGAACCAGGGTGCCCAGAACTGGACACAATATTCCAGATGCGGCCTCACCGGGGCAGAGTAGAGGGGAAGGATAACCTCCCTCGACCTGCTGGCCACACTCTTCTTGATGCACCCCAGGATGCCATTGGCCTTCTTGGCCACCAGAGCACATTGCTGGCTCATGGTTATCCTGTTGTCCCCCAGGACTTCCAGGTCCCTTTCCACAGAGCTGCTTTCCAGCAGGTCAGCCCCTAAGCTGTACTGATTCATGGGGTTATTCCTCCCCAGATGCAGTACCCTACACTTGCCCTTGTTGAATTTCATAACGTTTCTCTCCGCCCAACTCTCCAGCCTGTCCAGGTCACGCTGTATGGCGGCACAGCCTTCCGGTGTGTCAGCCACCCCTCCCAGTTTTGTGTCATCAGCAAACCTGCTGATAATACACTCTATCCCTTCATCCAGGTCATTGATTAATATATTCAACAGGGCTGGACCCAGTACTGACCCCTGGGGACCACCACTTGTTACAGATGTCCAGCTAGGCTCTGTTCCACTAATCACAACTCTCTAAGCTCTGTCTGTCAGCCACTGTTCAGTCCATTCATCTAACCCCACACTTCCTAAGCTTGCCTATGAGGATGTTGTGGGAGATGGTGTCAAAAGTCTTGCTGAAGTCAAGGTAGACCTCATCCACTGCCCTCCCCTCATCCACCCATCCAGTCATGCTATCGTAGAAGGCTATCAGATTAGTCAGACATGATTTCCCCTTGGTGAATCCATGTTGACTACTTCTGATAACCTTCTTTCCTCCAGATGCTTGGAGATGACTCCCAGAACGAGCTGTTCCATCATCTTTCCGGGGATGGAGGTGAGGCTGACCGGCCTGTAGTTTCCTGGGTCTTCCTTCTTGCCCTTTTTGAAGACTGGAGTGATGTTGGCTTTGCTTCAGTCCTCAGGCACTTCACTTGTTCTCCAGGATATTTCAAAGATGATGGGAAGTGGCCCAGCAATTACTTCTGCCAGCTTCCTCAGCACTCGCGGGTGCATCCCATCAGGACCCATGGACTTGTGGGTATCCAGTTTACTTAACTTACCTCTAACTTGTTCCTCTTTGGCCAAGGGAAAGTCTTCCTTTTTCCAGATTTTCTGTTACCTGCAAAGTCTGGGACTCCTGAGGGCTGGCCCGAGCAGTGAAGACAGAAGCAAAGAAGGCATTCAGCAACTCCGCCTTCTCTGCTTCATCTGTCACCAGAGCACCTGTCAATATTCAACAAGAATATTGACCTTAGTATCAATCCTGAGAAACACCAAGAGAGACCAGCTGCCACTTGGTTTTAATACAGCTGATCACAACGTTTAGAATCCAATAGTCTAGCCGGTTTTCCATCAACCCTATAAGCCACTTGTCCAAACCACATCTCTCCAATTTGGCTGCAAGAATACTGTGAGAGACTGTGTCAAAAGCCTGACTAATATGAAAGTAAAGAAAATCCCCTGCTCTCCCCTTGGCCACACAGACAGTCATTTCTGAATAGAAGGCTATCATGTTGGTCAGGCAGAACACATCTTTGGTAAATCCAAGATGAGTGTTCCCAGTCACCTTATCGTTCATGTGTCTGGACATGACTTCCAGAAGGATTTGCTGCATCATCTTTCTGGGGTCTGGGCTTAGGCTGACCAGCCTGCAGTTTCTGTAGTTTTCTGGATCCCCCTCCTTGCCTTTCTTGAAGATGAGTTGAGACATTTGCTTTTTCATCAGGAGCTTCTTCCCATCTTCAAAAGAAAATTATGTAGAGTGGTCTTGTCATCAGCCAGCTCTCTCAGCACTCAGATGCATTTTATTCCATGTAATGAAATATTTCCTTTTCAGTTTCGTGTAAAATTTTTCATGTAGCTTCCTATATCAAAACAATATCATGGTTACAAAATTGAGAAAAGTTAGGAAACGCTGAGCTTAAAGCTGTCCCTACAATCCCAATTGCCCCTTTTGTCCTTGTGAAAATGCATATTATACAGCCTTTATTACATTATCACATTTGGTTTCTCTTTTTCCCCCCTGTCCTGCCCTCCCCGCTTTCTTTTCTGGAAGAGTCCTTGAGCTATTCTGCTTTTGCTGCAGACTAGGCACTATTTAGATTGAATCAATATTGTGATAAATAAGATTATAGAAATCCTGGTTTATGTATTGTGTAACTTGCACAAGGGTGTTGAGTAAGCGGGGAATTTGGGAATGAGAAGGAAGAATTTAATGTGAGTAGTGAGTAAGTAGCTAAAGGCTGCTTGTAAGAACTGGACTTTTATCCTTGTCTCTATCACAAAATGTCTGTGGTAGTTGTTCATTCTTCCCCTTACAGTTGGTGACACCAGTCCTTTGAGTATGTGGGAAGCTGTTAAAATACAAAGTTTAGTGATGGACTTGAATCTTAGATGTCTCTGGACAAAGTTAGTAGGCACTCCAGTTTTATCCATAGTGTTCCTGTGATTTAGTTTGCCATCTACAACTGAGAATCATACATCTGTGTGATTTTCATGTTAGGAATGGGGATGTGACACTGAAGAGTACAGTGGAGAAGCACCTTGGGGAATGGATAATTCCATTACAAGCTACATAGCTTAGAGGGTACTCAGTAAATAAGACCTCAGACTTCATCACTGGATGATAAATAATTGGCATGAAGCAAACATCCACCTATTTTAACAAGCACACTTATTCCTCTTTGAACAACAGAAGATATATGCAATTGCTGTCTGGTTCAATATGTGAAAAGTATTGAGCACGCAGTGGAACACAGGCTGTCACTAGTGCCTCTGCTTGTTTCAGGAAGGAGAGTTCTGCATGCAGAAGGAGCAGTTTTCCTTTCACCTGTCAGGTGAGGAGGGAGGCAGAAAACCCAGTCTCTCATTTCCAGTAAGAATAGAACAGTTATGTCTGTGAATGACATCAGGAAAACCTTTAGTTATTGAACAATGAGTGTGTTAATGTTTAATTGCACAGCAGTTACTGTATTAGTGGTGAATACTTTTTATCCATTTGAAAAAATATTATAAATAGATGGATACGTGAATTTATTATGATGGAAAGTGAGCCTTGGTGTCAATTGAGTAGATTTAGAACATCACCTGGCAGCTTTAAGAGAGTTTGAGCAAAGTGTTGAGGCATTTTTCCTGTCATTTTTTTCCTGCTGTGTGCATATAATATTCTAAATTTTTTGACTATAAAAGTGAAGGGGGGCAGGGGAAGAGAAGGTTTTCTCGCCTCCTTACTTCAGAGATTTCATAATGAAGGACTCGCTTAAAAAGAGAACAGTATAAATTGCCAGGGCAGTCTGTACTTTTTGTCGCCTATCGCAAGCATTGTGTTTCTGTAGAAATTTCTTGAGTTTGGCTTACATGGAAAAGCAGAGGCCATTGTCACCTTCACAACACTTTGAACAATCACTTCCTACAGCAGTTTAACGGTCAGAAGGAGTAACATTCTCATGAAAAAGAAGATGATGCAAGTTTTCTCTGTAGTAAAGTTGTAATCAACAAAGTAAACGTAATTGTTTTAATTCTGCTGAGATTTATGCAAGTAAAGGTACTGCTATTATTAATATTTAGCGCTTTATTAAGCTTAGATGTAATTCTGGCCTGTACTGTTGCAGGTCTTGAACAGAGTAGGTAAAAACTGTAGCTGGCACAGCATTCAGGAGAATGGTCTTTTATATAAGATTTTCAAGATAGAAAGACCTGTTTAAGCAAAAGAAGTGCTGTACAACATAGGCAAGTACTTTTGATGTTTTTACAGGCGCCAGTTGAAATATAATCCCACTCTTCCACAATGTTTATACAATTATCGTTGCCTGAAGATGGGACTTTTAGCAAATGGATTGAGTGCAGAATAATGATTCATAGTGATGTTCAGGTTTTCAAATGTGAAAGATAGATGAGCTTAAGATGAGGAGAGAGACAGGAACAGTGTGCAAAGGAAAGTTCTGATACATCTGTGATAGAAGGTTGTGCATTGGTCTAGACAGCACTGATTTCAAATGAAATGAAAATGAAGCAAAAATGAGTTTAAGCCAAAAATTTGTTTCAGTCGAAGTTGAAATTACTGTGTCCTACTGAACCCAAATCTGGATGAAACGTGTCAAGTTCTTTATGGCACGTTCCTTGAAAGACAGCTATTTTCTGGATGTATGTTATAGTTCTCCCACGTTGTTTCATTTATGTGGGTTTTGTGCTTGTCTACATGTTTTCATAAATGTCCTACCTGACCTAAGCCTACTAAGGTCTCCTTGGTTACTGGAAGGTGCAGTCCTTGCCAACTCCATCTTGCTGGCCGTAGGGCTTGTACTGTCAGTCAAAATGGATAGGTAATCACATTGAAAATTAATATCACCAAAGAAGACACCTTAGGATTGGTTTTCAGTCAGATCACTTTTCTGACAGAGAGGGACTAGCAGAAACGTGCCTGTCAGATATAAGGTGAATTTAGATCTCTTAAACTCATCATAAACTGCTTCATTTAAGCTAATTTTCCTGTGCTACCTTAAAGCAGATAAAGTCAGAAGCTGTCGCATGTATGTAGGATGAAGTACCTGTTCTTGTTTCATACAACTGTTAATCCTGAGAAGCAGTCCAGAGTTCAACTAAGTCATTTCAGTAGAAGGAGGAAAGAGTGGGAGACAACTTGCAAGCAATCTGTTCAAACGAAAATTTGTCATTGCTCCAGAAGCTGCTTATAGAACTTGCCCGTTTCCCAAGAAGGCCATTTCACTTATCTTCCCAAGGTTAGACCTGAGCTGAGTTGTTCTTACTGGCTCAGCAAAGTCTTACGCAGAGGCCAGCACTGCCAGTGGTGCAGAACATACTAATTATGTAGTACTTTGTGGTGTGGACCACTGCCTGTCAAAGATCGGTAACAAAGATCACTATATGCATTTCAATTAGGAGACTGTGCTCTCTGAAGTGGATTTTTTCCCCTCTCTTTATTCTTTTTTCAACCTAGCAGTCCAGAGATGGTGCTTCATCTTAGATGTTTTTTCTGTCTCTGCAAAAAGTAGAATAGAAGAGCTAAGAAAGTAGCTCTTCACTGAAGACAAGGATCTAAAATCATCTTCAGATAAATAAAGTAACAATTGTATACATCTTGTCTTTACAGATGCTTTGAAAACAAATGAAATCCAATTGGAAGGTTCCCCTGTCTAGCATTAAGTAAAGATCAAGCAATTTACAGTTTCATAACACTTGCCCTAGATATGAAAAGAGTCTTACAGAATAAGTCTTTCAGGTGTAACTTATGTAAAGTTTGTGTGAGCATACCAGTATTTAACAGTACAATTAGAGGTGGATGGAGAGAGAACACAATCCGCATATCAGCGGTTAATGGTTCTTCCTATCTGTGACTTGAACAGTCATCACTGACTGTTCAGCCTTCGTTTCTATTGATGAAGGCTTTGAAGAATGAAATCATAGAATCATAGAATGGTTTAGGTTGGAAAGGACCTTGAAGATCATCGAGTTCCAACCCCCCTGCCATAGACAGGGACACTGCCCACTAGACCAGGTTGTCCAAGGCCACATCCAGCCTGGCCTTGAACACCTCCAGGGATGAGGCCTCAACAACCTCTCGGGGCAACCTGTTCCGGTGCCTTACCACCCTCAAAGTGAAAAACTTCTTCCTAATGTTCAATCTAAACGTGCCCTCTTCTAGTTTGAAGCCATTCCCCCTCGTCCTATCACTACATGCCCTAGTAAAAGGTCCTTCCCCAGCTCTCCTGTAGGCCCCCTTTAGGTACTGGAAGGCCGCAATAAGATCTCCCCGGAGCCTTCTCTTCTCCAGGCTGAACAGCCCCAACTCTTTCAGCCTCTCCTCATAGGAGAGGTGCTCCAGCCCTCGGATCATCCTCGTGGC
>VUYV01000032.1:6081507-6146482 GCA_008711295.1 Anarhynchus alexandrinus | reverse complement strand
TTTGTAGGGATGCACTGGTTCTGAGCTTGGAGGAGGTGGTCCTTGAATATTAACCAACTTTCTTGGGCCCCTCTTCCCTCCAGCGCTTCATCCCACGGCACCATACCAAGCAGATTCTTCAAGAGGCCAAAGTCAGCTCTCCCAAAGTCCAGGGTCGCTAGCCTGCTGTGCACCTTCCTCGCTGCCTCAAGGATTTTGAACTCGACCATTTCATGGTCGCTACAGCCCAGGCTACCCTTGAGTTTGACACTATCTACCAGCCCCTCCCTGTTGGTAAGCACAAGGTCCAGCATAGCTCCTTTCCTCGTTGACTCCTCAACCACTTGGAGAAGGAAGTTGTCGTCAATGCCATCCAAGAACCTCCTGGATTGCCTATGCTTGGCTGTGTTACCTTTCCAACAGATGTCAGGGTGGTTGAAGTCACCCATGAGGACCAGGGTCTGTGAATGTGATGCCACCCTTATCTGTCTATAAAGGGCTTCATCCACTGGGTCTTCTTGGTCGGGTGGCCTGTAGCAAACCCCCACTGTAATGTCCCCTGCTCCCGATTTCCCTTTAATCCTAACCCATAGGCTCTCAGTTGGCTCTTTATCCATCCCCAGGCTGAGCTCCATGCATTCCAGCTGCTCGTTAACATACAAGGCAACACCACCTCCTCTTTTCCCTTGCCTGTCCCTCCTGAAGAGGCTGTAGCCTTCCATTCCAACACTCCAGTCATAGGAGTCGTCCCACCAAGTTTCTACAGTGCCAATGAGATCGTAGTCCTGGAGTCGTGCCCACATCTCTAGTTCCTCCTGTTTGTTTCCCATGCTCCGTGAAATGGCATGCCCTCAGTATCAGTGAGTGACACCTTGCATTAAACTAGTAGATTTGATGTAACATTCATTGATTTCTCTAAGATAGAACGTTGAGGATGGCAAACAAAAATATATTTAAAAATGCCACAGGTATGAACATGCTTGTGTATCTCATCCCTCTTGTGCTTTCTCAAGCATCAAGATCTTATATTATGAACTTTTGTAGGGAGACACTTGGCAATTCTGTCATTTGGATGCTGTGGTAACTACATGCTTCTCAGTTTTCTCTCTTGTCTTTAGGAGCTGATTTCTGCTGTATATCTTGAAGTTTTAGATTAGCAAATGGAAAAGAAAGAAGCGTTAGATAAATGCACATAGTTACCTTTAAAATACTTTCTAGTCTGTCAAATGCTTGATGAGAAATTCCAAATTAGTGCACATGAACTGTCTTACATCTGGTTTTACATGCTTCTCAGGAGTCTGGAATTGAGTGTTGTGTCCGCTTCCAGGGAATGTGTCCACCAAAGTCTGTGTTCAGGAACATTTCCCTTACTCAAAGTACTATGTTCCCCATGTCATCTAAGCCTAATTATCATTTTACTTCAGGCCATTTTTACAGGTCTGAAGTGAATAAACTATCTTTTGTTACTCTGAACTTCTTTCCTAGCTGACCAGCTGGGCAACTTAAAAATATTGGAATGTTGTCCGCATCAAAATACAGGTGACTGATTTTCAAGATATTGCTGCTTTTGTTGCTTTTTATCACTGTTCCAGTTACTTTGGTCATCTTACTGATCTCCTTTTAGTGTATTGCCATTTATGTAGTGCATTTATATCCTTTTATACTTTATATCCTTTTAATGTATTGCATTTATGTAGTGCAAATAACAAAGTTATGTCAAACCTGAAACATTTGGATAGTTTGCCCTTTTTAGATGGTAGCAAGCCTTTCCTGTGTTTTCACTTTACTTGGAACTCTGGACTTCCCTAATGAATAAGTAGTTTGATCTCTAATGTAGGAAGGCTGACATCCAATTGGAATGAAATGAAGGACATAGGTTGTTGTTAGCAATACACAGTAACTTAGTTCTTGACAGCTTTGGTTTAAGCAGGAAAATTAATAAATTAGACCATAAATATGTGTCTTATTGTGGCACATACTTACTGTGTATTAGGGAGATTGTGCAGTGTCTTAATGCACTGATCTTTCTTCCGTAAAGACATAATTTTTAAGTTCTGGTTACACGCACAATAAAAGCAAGTTTGCTGTTCTTCTGTTCCTTCAAATGCTTCTGCAGTTCACAAAAAACAAATACATAATTTTAAAGAAATCAGCATGCTTGGGAATAAAAAACAGGGCCCCTTAGCACATCAGGGTTGACCTACATAGGCAGAAGGAAAAGCTTGTTTGGCTTCACCTTTACCTTCTGCTTTGTTCAAACATCTACTGTTAATCCCTCATTTTTCTGTGCATCCAAGTTATATAACATATATTCACATAAATTTATCCATTTCCTGAACACTTTTTGTCCAGATTGCCAATTTTTCCTTCCTACATAAAGTGCTATCTTTTGGACTTCGGAAAGAGAGGACCAGTTCCCACAAACCTCCAGTTTTTGAAGGGATCAAGTGTTTTGATAAAAAGACTGCTGTGAAAAGAAACAGTGTTCCCCCTCTAGCGATGGTCCTTAACTTTTGAGGCTTTCTTGTATTTTTAGAGTGTGCTTTAAAGAGGATGCGTTATCCCAGTTATACTGCTCACAGACAACTAAGAAAAAGATCCATATAGCATTTCATAACACTGTAACTTTTGTTGAATTTCTGAGTGTGCTGTTTGAATTGATCACAAAAAAACTTCTAATAAACTCTTCCCACAGAAACTGAAACAGAAGAATCAGCAGCTGAAGCAGATCATGGATCAGTTACGGAATCTCATTTGGGACATAAATGCCATGTTGGCAATGCGGAACTGAACAAGGAAAATCAAACTTGTAATTGGAAAAGATACACATTTGTTTGGATATACTTAATTTCTTTCTAAAAGTAATATGTTTTCCCACAACCATATTGCAGGAATGTTTGCAAAGTCTTCAAGATTAAAATGTTGGGGTTTTGTAATAACTTAAATAGTGTTGGCTTTGTTTTTATAAAAGATTCATCCTACAGGTTTTACCTGAGTTATTCAATTAGGGTGAATATAATACAGCCTAAGTAACTTACAGTAATAATTTGGATCGCTATGCAAATAGAGGGTTTTATAAATGAAGCGTTTCTGGATTATTTTTATAATGGAATTAATACTGTTTTACAAACATGTGTTTTGCATGCCGTTCTGCAGTGCATGTCACCTCTACAGACAGGAAAAGTTCCATTACAGAAAAGTCACTCTAGTAAGCTGCAGGACCACAATAAGTGATTGGATATTACAATGCAATATGTTTCCCCATTGTGGGAACATATAAGTTCACCTTATTCTATATCCTTTCACTGTATATATGTTAAATGAGATAATCAGAGCAAAATTCAAAAGCTACAGAAACTTACCCCTATATTCTTATGGATATAATTAAGTCTTTTTAAATGAAGACTACATACATATATCCCCACCATTAACTTCTTCTGAAACTACGTGTTATGATTTCTTGAGTACTGCTCCAGCTATTGTATGGTGTAGTGTTCCTATAGCATTATGTGTGGTTGGAATAATTTGGTTTTGTTTACCAGAATGCACTGAATAAACACCTCATTGATCTTTTCCCTATGACTGCCAGTCCTAGAAAACTTTGGAGTATATGAGCAGTTCATTATTTTGAATTAATCATCAACCTTCATCTTTCTTTGTTCTGCCTCTGGTATTCCTCACAATTTTCATTAGCCCTGAAAATATTCTTAATAATTTTTGTTATCCACAGATGCTGCCAGTGGACTATATGTCTCTTTTTCCAGATGAAAGAATATGTAAAATAATGCTGTTTCAGTACAAATCAGTAGGGCACTCTACTGTTAATACTTGTCAAGTTGAAAACTGACCACCCTCGTGATTTGCTTCTTGTGTATTACTTTTAACTCTCATTCCATGCCCAGTCAGATTCCTTAATAGTTCTGTGTGAAAGATTTGCTCAGAACCTTCTGAAGAGTCCAGTTAAATGGTATCCTTTTAAAAGATACCCTTTTTACAATACAGGCTTTTTGATACTGAATTCTCATTGATTTGAGATGCATGGTTTTTAAAGTGTTATACTGATTTGTTGTTCTATCAGTCTTTTTTTATTTTATTTTTTAATAATTTTAACCAATTTGTCTACTCCTTGAGGTAAAAATCACTGGCTTGTAATAGATCTGGTCACACCTGGTTAATGATATATGACTTTCCCCTGAAATTGGGTACAACGTAGTTATCTTTTATTTCTCCTTTTGAAATCTTTAAATCTAACAGATGAATGGATGGCCAGTCTTATATTTGCAAATAAACAAGAGTTAGAATATGTTCATTTTGATTAGTTTACCCAGTGTTGAAAGTGGTATGTAACTATGACAATACCTAGATGTGAGTAGATGTCAAAACACCTTATAAATAAGGTGGGGTTTTTTTTCTCCCCTATTACGCGTGGAAGAGTGGAGAGCTCACTCAGTGGCAAAGCTACCAGCAGAACTGTTCGGCTCTGATTTAGATTGACCGCTATGGCAGACTTGTTGGTCAGGAATAATGGTTGATTTCTGCAGCTGTGAGAGACATTACTTTTTTGTATTATATATAAAAACAAAACAGATAAAAATTTTGAAGAAAGCTTTTGAAAAGGAGATGAAGACTGCAAGTAGAGATTTTATTTTGTTGTTTAAGATGCAGGCACATTTTTGTATTTGCAAGGTGTAGGGGCAGCTTTCTGTTTAGTGGGTGTATAAGTGTGCATCCAGCCTAGAAGAAGTATTTGAAATGGATTTTGAAATGGCACCGAGATCTTAATTGTGAGTGTAAAGTTCTCAGTACCTAGTATTTTTTTCTATTTTTGGAACAATTATGGAAAATTGAGATTAGTCTAGACATTACTGCCTGCGTACTATCTATGTATTCTTACTAAACGTCTTTAAAGTTTGTTGACTTTTTTTATTGCATATAGACTGTGCAGAAGTAACCCAAAATGTGAGTAAGAGTGCAAATATTGCAAGTAGATGTCTGGCCAATACAGTATTCAGCTTACTCTGTGCAGCTGCTAGCAGTAGCCAAGGTTTATACTACAATTTTTCATCTGGGAGAGAGAAGAAAACACTTCAAGCCACTACCAGAATAGATAGCGCAGTAGCTAAATTGCAAAGTGCAGAAATTGACAGAATTGTAAATTATCACAGTAAATACTGTCAAAACAGGAACTTTGCAAGGTGTTGGACCAAAACCATACACTTTGACTTACACAGATGAAAGTAAGGGTAGTAAACATAATTCATATGCCACCACATCCATGAATAAGTATAGGATTTGGCCAAGAAGATGACAATTTTAAGAAAAGTGGCAATGCCTCTGCTGTGAAACACTTTTAAAGGAATTACTGGGCATCAACGTGCTGAAATTTAATATTTTAGTTAATGCTAACTGAACTTTAACTGCTGGTTAATGAAATGGCACCTAATAAAGTATTTACAAATACCAGCAAAGCAATACCAACACAGACATTTCAATGTTTTGTTTATATATCATTGAATATTTCTGTATTTCTGACTAGGCAGAAGCTGGTAAACATACAGACAGTCCCAGGAGCAGATACCAGAACCTAGGATGGTTCTATTTTTGGAATATAAAAATATTTGAGAGGGTTGGGGTTCTTAGGGCTCAATTTTGTGCAGAGACGACTTGGGGCAGTGGAGCTAGAATGCTGAATACTTTGTAGCATGTTTGTGGGAGCACCTCAAGTTAACATATACTGTCAAAATGAAACCATTAATCCGGCACCTTTGTAGACAATATAACAGATATTGAATGTTCGGTTCAGCATCACAACACAGAAGATGCCTGCTAGGCAGGATGCAAAAGTCCAAGGTTTTTCTTACATAAAAAGGCAAGAGTGAGAAGCAGATTTATGCCATGTTCAGGAAAGATGCAAGGAGTTTACCTTTCCTCTTGTCTTCCATAGAGGTAGCAAGGCCACATCCAGAGTGCTGTAATAAACCATGACCGTTTTTGTTGTCCTGTAGAAAAAAAGACTGCTCTGATTATAGTATTTCTTACTGATGGAGAAATTGGAACTTGTGCACAAGTGCTACTTAAATTCATCACTGTAAAGAATAGATTTAGGTGGAGTAGGACAAGGATTCTGGTCTCATAGGAACCAAGATTTCATCGGCATGCAAGATGGCTGCACAAAACAAAAAGGATACAGCTGAAGGATGACTGACAACTGCTGTGGAAAACAGTGAGCTCCGGATGTAGATTTGAAGATCTGAAGTTAAGAATAAACGTCAAAAAAAAAATAATGCAATGACACCCGAGGACACTGTGAGTCAACTGAGGTTTACAGAAAATGGGTTAGTTTAATTACTTCATACTAACAAAGGAAATGGGGAATTATAAAGGAATTTACAATTATATCAGTGCAGAAAAAAATATTTGGAGGAGAAAGCGAGTAGTTCGCTTGCTCTCCTTCTTTAATAGAAATGAAGACTGATATGGTGGAGCATCAAGGCTTTAAAAGAGAAGATTTTTTGCTGAGTTGGAAGGTTAATCTATTTTTATACATAAAAATAACAGGCTGGCTGATATGTATTGCAGGATATTAATGAAAGTGACAAAAAATATGTACCAATGCCAGTTTTTATTTAAGAAAATGTAATGGATAACTGGAATGTAAGAGGTAAATAAATGCAATATAGTGAAACTTTTGTCCTATTAAATCTTAACTTGTGTAAGTTTTAAGGATTTTTCTTACTTACATTGCATAAGGGACACATTCTGGCATCTCTTACAACACTACATGATAATTAGCACAACTAAAAGCCAGGAACAGTGGTTGTGTTGTGAATATAGTCAGAAGCAGAATACGTGTTTTACAGTACTTCTTACTGGACTGGGTCCAGTAAAGACCATAGGCGTATTTGAGGCAAATAAGCAGAGAGACGTTTTCTTGTCTGCACTTAACTCTGGGAGCATCTCAGCTCGTTGTATGCTTTCGTGTTCAGCTTGCAAGCTACCTGATTGCTTAAAGTTCTGCTTCTGTGTGTGTTCCCAGCAGCTGATGTTACCTGATAATCACTACTGAGGTTGTATAAACTGTGATTTTTCTGCCCAAATCCTGTAGGAGGCCTGATGTGCTAGGCCTTCTTTGGCCCCTCATGCTCCCACTTTCACTTCTCAGCTGACTGCCTCTACTACAAAGCTGTAGAGTAATGGTCTGGAATAGAATTGAAAATGAGTGGCTGAAAGGAATGTATTACGTACGTATCTGTGATAAAATCCTTTCCTAGGTCTGTGTGTGCTTTCTCATGAAATCTTGCTTGAAAAATAAATTCAGATTTGCCTAAATAGGAAGAAAGATACGTGATTTTAAAGTTGTCAGAGTAGCAATGGATAGCAATGCAGTTGGTTTTATAGCCATGTAGAGGTTTTAGTGGTATTTACAGTCCTGGAGAGGGGGTAAGAGGGTCATGAATACAGTCCATTACTGAAATACATTGTTGAAGTGGGAAGACTTTCAAACAATAAGTGGAAAATATAAAGAAATATAACGGCAACAATCAAAACTTAGGTGAGCATGAACTGGCCAGAAAATAAAGGCAAGGAAAGAGGATTTGGGAAAACACATTTTAGACCTGTGTTAAAGACATAATTGGGGTACAGTGAGAGAAAAAAAGCCACTGCAGTTTTGGGGTGCATGGCCAAATATTGCATAGTAGGGAGTGTAAGAGCTCTTTCTCTGAGACCAGTAATTCTGATACAGTAATTCTGCATGAAATACTGCATTAGTTTTGGGGTCAGCATGCTACTAACACAGTGAAAGAGAAGAATACTGATGTGCTACCGTATGAATAATCATTAGAATGACTTGTGAAAGCAAAGACGAGGCTCAAATGTAGAAATACTTGGGTAGATGCAAAGGGGAGGTAATTAGAGTGATTTGGAGTGGCTGTAGTACAGAGCAGTGAAATAAGGTAAGCAAGAACTTACTTCACCAAACAGCAATGAGGAGGGGTGGGTAGTGGAAACCTCTAAATGCTAAGACATGAAATATTAATTTCCCTAGGAGTTTAGAAGATGTCTCTTGGGTTACTTGGAAATTTTAAAACACAGCACAAAAAGACTAGACAAATGCATTGGGAAAAGGCAAAAAAATCCTATCTTGCATTGGTAAAGCAAGAGGTGGACTAAACTGATGTTACTGGTTTTTCCACCTTTAGATTTTTACAGTTGTAAAGTATCTGTTTATGGGGTGACTGTTTGTCAGATGGTAAGCTCCTGAGGGCACCAGGACTAGATGCCACCTGCAAGTATTAAACAGGATTTCTCGGCTTTTTTGTCATGATTTGCTGCTGAAATTCCTCTTCAGGTTAACATGCCTTTGTGGAATTTCTATTAGAGGAATCGGAGCAGAAAAGGAAATGAAGCAGCACCTTGTTTCTCCGTCCCTGACTCTCCCCCCCACATCCCCAGCCTCCCCCTGCTTGGTTTTGGTTCATTTCCTAGTGAAGAGCCACTCTGTGATGTTGCTGCAAAGCTGAAGTAGTAGCTGATACCTGATTACTGTCTGTTGACTCAGTAGAACTTAGGAAGCCATTTACTAATGGGAAACGTGATGCTATTTATCCACCCTTCCTTAGCTGATACTAAAACCAGCAGTAGTGCTCGCATGCCTTGCGGTGTGAGCTGCTGTCACAGTCTGCACCGAGGGAGCACGTTTGTCCCAGCACAGACTCGGAGGGGTGATCTCAGTGTGTAAAACATGTGATTGTATTTTGCCTCAGATATCAAGCAGCATTATAAATTGTTATGTAAACCACATGCTACTTTTATGGCATTTGCATATGTTCCATATATTTTTGTTCAGTGTGGGAGGTTTTAATTACTTTCTAGGAAACGAGAACTTTTTTTAAAGGTCTTGAATAGTCTGAGCAGCCACATCTAAAATGCCCTCCAGCAATCGCAGGAGACAGAAGTAAGGGATGGAAATAGAACGTAGGCATTGCACTTTTCTCACAGAGAAGAAAATGATTTTTTTGCCTGTGTTTAATTACTATTGCCACAGTCTCAATTTCTCATCATAATCATTGGTAGCTTAGATTTTATAAAAAATGTGAGCCCCACTGTACCACTTTGAAAGTAATAAGCAGATTCACGGTAGTTAAGCCAAATACAATTAGATTTGTTTATTTTACAGCTCCATGAAGTTACAGAGACCACTATAATTTAAATTAGCTTTACAAAGCCAGAGTGGAGTTGGAATTAATTTGTGCAAAGAGTATACAGCTATCAGATTTGAGCTTTTGAACTTGAACAATTCAGCTACTTTTTCTGCTGAACAAAAAAGCAAGTGGAGAAACAGTAAATCCTTCAGTTGTGCAAACTCACGTCACAGACGGGAGTAAGGTAAACAGGTGGAAATTTCAGCCTGAAATATAGTTATTGAGCAGATTATGGAATATACTACTACCATTTTGCTAAATGTTAGCATGGCACCTAACAAAGCAGGGTTGTTACGAGGACAGGGACCAAACTAGTGGCAATAAGGCCAGCAACATTCAGCCTCACGCGCGTGCGCTGGCTGTGTTCAGGTTTGAAGAACAACTATTTATTCCTGAAGTCGATTGCTTCCATATGCCATGTGCGTAAAATTTCAGAATTGTATTCATGGTCTGTGTACTTTTTAAAAGGCCTTTCACTGACACATGATAAAAGAAAGTCTCTGTTGATCAACCCCGTGCTGGTATGCCAATTAAGGTCTCTGTTTGTATGGGTGGAGATGTGCAAAACTGATGGGTATTTCTGTCCCTGAAGAGCAGGGTAGATAAACAGGAGGGATGAACAGCAGAAATAGAGAGCACAGAGTTGCTTCCCCCAGGACTGAAAGGTTTGCTTTCCCTTTGTTTTGCATATTTTTGTTTGTCAGCTTTTTATTTGGATATGTGAAAAACTGTCTCAGTACATGCAGGTTTCCATTTCCAGCTCCAAGACCATTTGCATTTGAAGTTTGGGTTCGGGCTGTGGAAAGGCAGGAATTATCTGAAGTGTGCAAATGTGAACGTGGAGTGCAACTGCCCAGGAGACTGGTGATACATCATCTCCAGGGTTTCTGTTCAGGTCTTATATTTTAACAGTGTCAGCCTTCCCAGTCTGTTGCAAGCACAATTTACACCCCTTCTGTCTCCTAAGAGGAAAGGAAATAGAGGCGACAGAGATGTTCCCAGAGGAGTGACTAATCTTTACCCTTCAGGAGTGTTCAAGGATAGCCACCTCTACTAATCGTTAAATAGTTGTTTTTAAAACAAGCAAAAAAATTGCAAAGCAGTTAATCCCATTTCCCAAATGTTCTGCAGTGCACATCATTATCTATTCAGCTTCTCGTAGTCATTACCAGAGAGAAATTAGGTCTAGCAATGAATGGTCAGTCTGATGCTGTCAGCAACACACACTTCAATTTTGAATTTAAAATGGAGTCTGTTGTCTGCCTGTATCAGCTATTAACTTTACTGTCATTGTCACAAAGCCATCAATCTCCGTCCATCTGAAATGCATTTTCTGTGTAGAGTCAGCCCATCTTCCTTATTTCCTACACATGCAGATTTTAAATCATCTTGTAAACCTTGTACTGCACCAAAGGTTTAAGGCTGCGGGACTTGGCAGGTGGGTTTGGGGTTTTTTTCTCTTTTTTTTCTCCCCCCGAACATACATTCAGTATCTACTACCAGATGACAGATTGCAGCTACTCTCTGGACTGGATCATGCCAGAAATGGGCAAACAGAAAAGAAACCCTAAAGCTGATATAAAGTGGATGAAAGCCTGGTTCCACTGAAGCTGATGGCAAATGCAGTAGAACTTAATTTCCAAGTAATTGCTACAAAAATTGTTTCAGAGAGACAGAGAGTGTACAAAGTGGCCTTTGTAGGCTGGATCTTGTACATTTTAGAGATGATCTCTGCTTGTGTAGCATCAAAGCATCTGAGAGCATCAGAAATGCCCCAGTTAGTTGCCTTCTAGTTTAATGTGGGGGAGTTTGTTACCAGAACATTTTAAGCACTTAATTGAAAGAGTCTTCTGTTCTGTTTTTTGCCTCTCTTCCGGTTCTAACAATGTCTAAAAACATCAACTATTAAGGCCCATAAGTTTCCTCAAAATTTCCAGAAGGGGACAATGTAGGGAGCATATATATGATTTATAAAGGATAGCTGTGATATGAAGAGTTCCTTGAATAGAGAGCATCTTTGGATCTTCATTTTATTCTGTAAGCATGAATCCTTCAAGCAATAGTCTTTTTTAATAGCTACAGAGAAGTTTCTGCCTCTTGGGTCCATGACAGAAAGTTGCTTCATTAACCTACATCTCACTGGAAAAGCTGTAAAGGGACCAATTTGTTAAACATAGTAACTGACATTGTGTTGCATCAGTACATAACACAGTGAGTAATGAAACCTGAGTAATTCTGGCCATCTATGCATTCAATTACTTTGTTGTTAGAGTTGTTAAAGTGTTGGACACTTGGAACCTGAGTACTCCAAGAGCTGTATTGCCACTTTGGGTGTCCCGTCCAACAACTGAGGTGACACTAATATACTTGTTACAAATCTCGTGTTCAAATCCCATCTCACCCTGTAGATGTGTATATTGTTGTAATAAAGCCTAGGTTTTGCTTACAGGAAACCACAGGCTTGCTAAGCCTTGCTGTAACTGAGCTGCTGTGATCCCTAGATAGCATCTAAGTGTTGGCAGAACTCCCGTACTGACCCTTTCATCACCTCTGGCTCTTGGGAGCTGGGGCTAGTAGGCATTTGCTAAGTACTGCACAAGAGACTGCACAAGGAGGTGCTACACCCATCCCACTGGTGATTAAAACACTTCCTTGAAAGACCCAAATTCAGGTCTTTGACCTTTGGTGGCACATCAGGCTCAGCTTGAGGCAAAGAGGGATGCAGCAGCATGAGTCAGGCCTGAAAGGAGCCGACTTTATGTCTGGAAGGTGCTCTCTCGTATGCAAGTCTTTTTTTGCATACGTAGAAGCCTCACTGCAGACAGAGAAAGCAAACATGTATTTCATGAAAACTGAGAGATGACACAGAGTATGTGCATAATTTATATTTGTTGGAAGATACAGCTCCTGAGTACAAATCAAATAGCTGCATCCAGAAAAGGGAAGAGTAAAAAATAGTGCACAATGAGAACCAAGCAAGCACTCCCCTTAGCTACAGCCACAAAGGCCAAAGGATAAAGAGAGAGGCGGTACCATGGAAGGAGGCCCACTGAAACAAGGGGCACTGGGTATTTTCGCCATCAGACCGTGTCTCCAGCTACAGTGAACTGCTTCCCTGGGCAAGGGAAGTTCACATGTGTTGGCCCTTAAACCTATGTTACAGCTCAAACAGCAGCAGGGCCTTTTCCTGCAGTCTCTGGCACAGCCATTAGCATTGCATTTGGTCCTCTGCTGCTGTGATGACCGTGAATCTGCAGTTATGAGCTTGAGTGTGAGATGTGGTTGCAATACCTTCTCGCCAGATATTTGCAAAATTGCCAGATAATACTCCATTAGAGAAAATATACAACACACACCCTTCCTTATGCTCTCTTCACACACTGGTAAATGGTGCGTAAGAAACAGAGTCCCATAACTCTTCTTCTCACTGCAAACACACCTGTAAACCACCAGCTGCACACATAAAATTGCAAACCTAAGCTCCCATTACTCACATTTTGTATGGCTGGAAAAAACATCCTTTTCTGATGGCAATAAGCATTCTTGGCAGAGCCAGTAGATCTGTGAAGCTTCTTTCCTGCCAGGTCTCCAATAGCCAGGTGAGATCCTCCACCACTCCTTGGAAGGATGAGCCTGCAGTGCCACTTGTCTTCTAGGACTTCTCTAAATAAGGAAGACAGCTATGACCAAAAATGAGAGCATGCTTTATGGCAGGAGAACAAAAGTGTCTTGGGCTTAGCCTCAGCCGGCCAGTTAAGGATGGAGGAGTTCTCAGGAAACCCTGGTCTTCGCTCTGACGTTTTTTTTTTTTACCTAGGAAGTATCTCTGATTTAAAAAATGTAACACCATTTCATCTGTAAAATAAGAAGGATAATAAGACTTCATCGCAGGCCTCTTAGTTTTATTAATTATTGATGTCTAGAAGTAGGTTGGCACTGTGCAAGGCATGAAGAATGCTGCTATCTGGGTACTTTTAACCTATGAATTGTAAATACAAGCATGGAGCTCATCAGTGGCCAGAATGTGATATCCTGCATAGTTTTGGCAATGCTTGGCCTTGTTTGAATGGCAATGTCGTATTGGAGCAGGGAGAGCTGTAGGAGCACCGATGGACACAGGGAGGTGTGCTTTGAGAAAGGCTATATGAAAAAAGAGATGCATTCCTTTCTAAATTGCATAAAAGAAACATTCAGTTGTTGAGGATGGTATGGAGCACGAAGGAGATGATAAAGATATCACTGAGGTGTGATGTACTGCCTGAGCAGAAACGGGAGCAGGAAATACTGCAGTTGATGCTATAGGTCAGAGCAGTGTTCTAGGGAGCCTTGAAGGGAAGCACAAGTAGCCGAAATTTAATGCAGGAGGCCAAAGGAAAATGATGGAAGAATTCAGAGGTGCCGCTGTTGAGGCAGATGATTTACTGAGGCATTTGAAATAGGTTGCAAAGGAAAAAGATGAAAATGAAGAGGAGGCTCTAGTAGTCTTGAGGAGAAATGGTCAGGGCATGACCACAATTTTTGTCGCGTGGCTGACAAGGGTGAACCTTAGAGAAGTTGCACATGGTGAAATGATGTAATTTGGCAAATGTCTGGCTCTTGTCTCAGACTGGAAGAGATGAGTCTCGGGAGATTTAATTAACACGTAGGACTCCTTGTAGGGAATTGCTAAGTGTTGCTATGCCCAGAAGTTTCTCAAGAATTAGAAAGCAAAACGAAAGATGGTCACGATTCCGTGATTTCAAAAAGAAATTCAGCAAGAGTGGCAATCTGTGCTTGCTGTCCAGGCAATGAATATTCAGACCTGCTGTCTCCCTATGGATAGAAAGCTCTAGGAAGATCAAGTCCTTGTTTCTTGAGCCCCCAGAGGGTTCGCTCTGAATGATGTTTGAAACATAGCTCAATAAACCTTTATCGAAAGATAAAGTACAAGTTCTATCCTGATTTCATATTGACTTGTAATAGACAAGCAAATGTTCCAAAAATGTTTTCACATACTCATTCATCTCCCTTTAGAGAATGCAGTGTGCCAGTTTCTGAAAGAGAACAAAATTATCATGTATTATTTTTAGAGGTAAGCAATTTGTGGCTAATGTTAGTCTGCCAAAACAGGGTACCAAACTCCCAGTTTCAAAACCAGGCAAGTTTATCGGATAGCTATAAAACTCAGTGTGAAGGAAAGAGGAGAAATTTTCACCTAACTCAAAGAATCTGACATGTACTGCCAGCCTACAAATAAGACTGAAGCTGGAATAGCTCAGCAAGAGAAGATGAAGAATATTAATGTACTGAAATGTCTATACGTGGATGCAAGGAGCATGGAAAATAAGCAGCAGGCACTAGGAGAGATACTAAACAATGGAGTTTATGAACTAGTGGGCACAGCTGAGGCAAGGTGGGCTGATTCCTGTCAATGCTTTGAATGTCAATAAAGAAGGAGACAGTCTGCACCAACAGGCAGAGGCACGGTGGTAGGATGCAGCTGTGTTTTCTCACTGGTGTGATGCAGGCAATGGGCTCAAATGATGTTCTGCTTTCTCGAAGAAGCTTAAAATTGGTGAAGCTTAAAATTGGTGAATCAGAAGAAATAATGAACATGATGGATTCCAGTGCAGCTCTTTTTGTTCCTGAGACGTTGGAAATCCATAATGTCCTAAACAAACTGCTTGGCTGTGATAAAAGACAGTTTAAGCATTTTAAGTTAAATTAACACTCACAATTCCTTACTAAAGCTATAAAACACTGGATGCTCCGTTTGAACGTTGGGTGTATTCTTATGAAGCTTCCTAATTGCAATAATTAGTACCAGCCTCAGGACGGGCCACCCACTTCTCTTTCCCACTTTGATGTCAGCTGCTAAAGGGAAGAATGTAAATAGAAGCTGGACTGTAAACACAAACACTTACTGAGGTCTTTGGCCCCATTATCGTAGCCCTGAGACACTGTTTTAGGTTGAACAGCTTCAACATATAAGAAAGAACTATCCTAAGAAATATGAAAACATAAAAAAGACATTTTAGACAGCCCCCAGGCACAGGTAGTTTGACCATTAATTGGTTTGCACTTGTCTTTTGCACACCAAGGGTTGACCACTGAAATCCTGCGTCCATTAACTGAACTCCAGTGCTCTGAGCCAACTGGCCTTAAGTGAAGCAGACTCAGCTTTCCAGTGGAGCTTGGAGCCACAGCTGACCTGAACTGGCCAAAGGGATGTTCCTTACCATATAACAAATGCCATGCTCAGGAGTAAAAACTGGGGTAGAGAAAGAAGACAGTGGAGTTTTAGCTTCCAAGGTGGCCATTGCTCAGCTGGTCTGCCTCTGGGAGAGGGTGAGTGATCTGCTTTGTCCCACTTAGTTTTTTTCTCTTTCCCTCACCTGTTAAACTGTGTTTATCTCGACTCATGAGTTTTCTCACTTTTGTTCTACTTGTTCTCTCCCAGTGGAGCTGGAAAGCACATGGGAAAGGGTAGTCTTGTGGGAATATCAATGTGAACACAGCATCACAGGACATTGTGCTAGCCATGAGGTTAATTCCAGGGCTATTTCTGAAGCACATCAAGGAAGATTTACACCTTCAACCTGGTGGAGCTTCCTTGCTCCTGAAGGGATGAGATACCTCAGGAGCTTGTGAATTATGGAGTCACGGGTTAAGTACCCAGGATGCTGCCTTCTGCTAGGTATCCTGGCCCGCACGGTTTTCCACAGGCAGTATGGACAAGATTCCCCCAAGTTTGGATCTGTCCTCCATTCATTAGCTACCACTATCCCAGAAAGCCTTGAAGCTTCCTTTCTCCTCCTCAAACCACAGACCACACCATACCAAAACACTACTGTGGAAAAGCCTCACATCAGTTCAAACACTTCAGGAGGAAAAACACCAGAATGATGTTGTATTAGGTCCTCCACGGGGAGCCTGGTGGAGACTGAGGCTATATGCTAGAGGTATGGATTGCCAGTTGCCTTCGGAGGACCAGCCCTGAGCTGTTGGGCTGTAGTGCACACTGTGCCACTGGCCACGTTGTATGTTCCCTGTTGCAAGTGCCTGTAGGCAGGTAGGTACAGACTAAGCCTTGTTTAAAACATGATGGGAAAAGAGACATCTACTGCAGAATACCTGCAAGGGGAGGGCACGTGCCTCCTAACAGGCTGTTGCTGAAACGCACGGTCCTGGTCTGAATGAGGTAGTGGTGGGAGTTGAAACATTATCCTCTGGTGTCTACTCTGATCGGCAGCCTGACCACCCAGTCTCCATTCCTCCTTGAGACTTCAGTTTCATGGCTGGTTGCTGTGGGGGAAAAGAGGATATGAAACCACCACGTTTCACAGTGGCTGGACAGTGTACTAAAATACACAGAGTAAGGTTTCTGGGCTGGCAGGGGTGAGCAGAAAGAGCCTCACGAGCTACTTACCCAGGAGGGAGCTTTACCAAAGGCGTTTGCAGCCAGCCTCTCTCCCCAGGCATGGCCCCTTGGCCTTGAGAGGCAGCAATGCAGCTCGCAGGTGGTGGGGCTTTTCATGTCCAGCACATTACTGCAGTCCCTTCCCAGCACTTTTTGTGGCACCCACGTACAACCCAGAGCTGAGGGGATGAAACCACACGTGCACCTGGTGCTTCAGACTCTTCATACACGGGTCCCGGTTCCCGCTCTCGTGGGGCTCAGTGCTGCCACTGCTTCCTACTGCCTCCCCATCACCCCAAAAGCTGATGCCCCTGCTCCTCTCCCAGCCACCCTGCACCTGCTGAGCTCTCTCCCAGACTCCTTTAGAGCAGCTTAAATCCTTTTGAGCACTAGATGCTTCCTTGCCTTGACCAGTCGGAAGACGGGGAACGCTTATTTAACTCCTTAATCCTTTAACGGGAAGCTTTTATCTAGCAGAACCGGGGAGTGAAGCACACAGGACGAAGGCTTGTTAGCAGAAAATATTGCACCGTCGTGTTTTCTTTGGCAGTTCGGCAGCAGACTGCAACACTTTATAGACATGTGTGTGTCAAAGCAAGGCGTGCTGCGGGGCTGGATGCGGCCTGCTGGGAGTAGGGAAGGGGGGGAACTGGAGATGGGTCTGGGATGAGATACCACAATCTGCAACTGCCCCACATGCGTTATTAAATCTGCACTTTTAGATATAAAAACAGTGTGGGACTGTCAACACTAAATATGTCAGTCACAGGTAGAAATTGCCTGGCGTCCAATTCTTATTTGCATGAAATCAAAAATAGTAGGAGGAAATCTGCCCACAGCAGACTTTCAATTTACGTCAGTCTGCCAAACTCTTCAGCGAAAGCAAGTCGCTGTGTGAACACTTAGTCATTGCCTTCATTTAACATCCAGTGGGTGTAATGTTTGGCAGCCCTCTGAAGAGACAGCTCTGGCATCTCATTTTAGCACATTATCCCATTATATTGTGCACTGTAGTATCCCGGTGTAAGGAAAGCAAGGAAAACACGTAACTGTATGTGCACAGGGGGCACGCAGTCAAAGCTGGCTCGTCTGGGGCAAGCAAGCAAAGTGCCTGTGGTTAAAGAGCTGGAGGCTGGGAGATACAGCAAGTAAGGCGAGGGGAGGGCTGGGACTGCCCGAGCGGGCTGGGGGTCAGGGTCCAGCACCCCCTCCAGCTGAGGAGCCTGTTTCCAAACCTGCTACTGGAAGGAAGCAAAAAAGACTGTCCACACGGCTCGATCAGAGACAGAAATAGGAGAAGCATTGCTCTGCCGCACTCAGAACAACTTGGAAATTGTTCTCAGTTCTTGCTTGTTTCAGTGTGCTGTGTCTTCTCTCCTCGGTGGTGCTCAGGCCATTGGTGCTCCAGCAACAGGGAGCATGGCTGGTTCCTTGGGCTTTGCTGGCACTTCCCAGGGACATTGGCTGGCCCGTACCACAGCTCACAAATTGTCTGACTGGTGGTGACTGGAGGTTGCCCAGTGCCTGAGCTGGGGGATCTTTGGAATGTCCTCGAGGTGGACTTAGATATCTTTTTAGACACTGAAAGTCATTCCAAATCTGACCCTATTGGGAACAAAAGACAGTTTTTCAAGGATACCCAGGTAGACGCATGATGCTGAGTGTGAGTTTAGAAAGTACCGGAGCGCACAACATTGATGTTTGCTAAATCTTCATCAGCTCTTTTTCAACAGACCCTATGATGTTGCATTTATATCTGCAAGTGCTAAATATCTGTTTTGGTCCTTAGGTGCTTAATACCTGTATAATCTAAAATCCAAGGCCCAGATGGATCCTCAGGGACACCAAGCTTTCGGTGATATTCATGTAGCTGGCAATTGAGGGCAAGACTCATGCAACTATAAGTGAGACACCACAACACATAGCTTTCAGACCTCCCTGGTGCAGAACCCAAAATAAGGGTGGGCATACAAAATGGCAGCCACCCTGGCAAATTAAACACACCCAGAAGCATGCTGTCACAAAGGCCAGCTGGCATCGAAGCTTGCAGAGGCAGGGAGCCGCATGCAGACTGCCTCCTTGCAGAGGACCATTCCTGCTCCCAGGTTGTGGCTAGGTGCTCTTTGGCAGACCAAGATGTGGCACAAGTCAAAAAAGTTTCCAGGAACCATTCGGATGTTTTAAAAGCACACTCGACTGAATTATAGTCTCCCTAGAGGCTCCCTGGCACTCTGTAGTTGACCAACACAGAAAGACTCATGGGCTATCTGTACAGCCTTTAGCAGGGACCAACAGTGGTGGGAGAAGAGACCTTCCACCTTCGCTAGGTGCCCTGACTGCCAGGCTGCAGCACGGCATGCTTGCTTGTGCCCCCTCCTCCTGGACCCAGGAACCTTGAGGTTTTTGTTCCTGCAGCTGCTTTCTCGCTATTTCTCTCAACCTTGGGCAATTCCCAGCTTTGCTGGCCAGCCACTGTCTGTCTGAGATGTTTATCTCCCTTCAGGCAGTTTATGGGGAACCTGAACAGCATGGAGCGTGAGGCAGAAAATCCTGCGAGAGCTTCGCTGTTGTGTGCTCAGCTAAGCGACAGCAAAATCCCTCGTGTGCTTTTTGTGCCCTTTAAAATGTTATCCCTAGAAAAACTGGACAGAGCTGATGTGGTGCCTTTGGAACCTTATAACAGGCCGGGATGACATGAGCATCCCTGAAATTCCACTAATGCTGAGGGCCAGGAGGTGGATATTTTTATTTACAGCTGGCCTGTGACCTGATCCTGTGAAAGTATGCTCTTTAATGGGCCTGATACGAGTGGGATTACTCTCATTACTCTGGTAAAGAGTGAGCCCACCAGCAGAATAAACATTGGCAGGATCAAGTAACAGATGAGTCATCTTTTCCAAACACAAAAAGCCAGTGAGCCAGTAAATAAACATGTTAGTTAAATTAACTATCATACACAAACTCCCTATATATTTAAAACAACCTTGGGATAGCCACTGGTGCATACTAAAACACTGTCTAGCTCTCTGTCCTAACACAAGCATCTCCCGCTATTGCCGTCCCGACTCACAGCGATCCCCTGCTGCGGCTGTCCCCAGCCAAGGGAATGCTCCTCCTAATCTGGACCATGTGCCAGCTGAGCGCCAGCGGATAAACTAATCGAGTCCAGCAAGACAAACGTCTGCGGGGTTAACTTCTGCTCTCCTTTGCTTCCTCTACAACCTGTTTGAAGTCTGTGGGTTCATATTAAGTAAATTAGAGGGGAATTGTGTTCACAGTGTCTCTGGTGTAAACATAACACTGCCATATTCCCCTCTGGGCATTTCAAATAACTATCAAGAATCATTATTAAAAAAACCCCTTAAATTAATAAAATAATATTTAAGCTGGTAACTTTTCCCTGAGGGTTTTAAAACTTTTTTTTTTTTTTTTCATAAAAAAACATAGGTGAACATCTCCTGTGTAAACTGATCCTAACAGTGCAAGGGAAGCAAAGCAGGGCAGGATGCTTTGCCAATGCAGAATTCTTCTTTGTAATAGTCTTCTGGTGTTTTTTTCAGATACCCTTCAAAGGACCAAACAATAAATGTCTGATAGGATCGTGCCATGGTCAGTTAGACTTCACCTATGGGAAAGTTTTACCAATGTTCAGTCCACAGCTTTCTTGTTAAATTTTATCCTACTGCTCCTTGCTGGCTCCATCATGGGCATCCTTTATGGTAAGGAACTGATCACATCAGCAGTGTCTTTAAAGGCCATATTCAGTGCCCACTGGAGCAGTGGGAGCCCTCCCAGTTCCTACAACATGGGTACTGGTCTGGGTATCCTGGGCCTGTCCTCTAGTCAAAGCAGAAAGACCTGTTGTCATAGGGAGATATGAGGTGTTGTCCTCCAGCAGGAAGCTGGTGTACTTATTTCCAAGGTCCATTGATTTATGGTCATTCTGGGCAACAGCTAGGGCCTGTTTTTCAGTGGGGCTGTGGTGGTCGGTACGTATAATGTGCTTATTGTTTGTGGAAGTCAGAGACGCATAGGATGGACACAGATGTGTTCAGCACTGGGGAAAAAAGAGAGCTGTTTGGGGAGTTTTGACGACTATGCCATCCCGGCATGTGGATACTGTGGCTTTCAAAAGAGAGAGCTGTGTGTTTTGCATGGACTTTTGTAGCCTGAAGTGTCAGCTTCAAAAACTTAATGAAGAAATTTTTTGCAGTCTCTTTTCCCCTCAGCACTGGATTGTCCACAAGACATATTTTCCCCAAGACATATTTTCCCCTTGTATTTCATTCTTAGAAGAAAACTGTGCAGCTGACGATGACAGTTGTTGAGATTCCTTCAGCTCTAGCCTTATTTTGACAGCATTGTAAATGAATTACAGGACCAATTTTTGCTGTACCGTGAGCCATTGGTCCCATTTTCATGGTGATTTTGACACTATCTCTAGTATCTTCTTCAAAGCTCTGTACGGGCTGGGTGCCATGTGGTTTGACGGTGAGCTTTCCCATTGAAATCCATACAAGTCTAGCACATGGGCGATTTCACAGCATGGAAATGATGTTTCCAAAAATGTACAGTGTCGATATCTTTTCCTTGGGCATGGGGCCCGCTCGCTGCCTTCTGAGCCGAAAAACTTTCCAGTTGTAGCAGTGGCTTTGTGCAACTTATTTAAGGAGCAGAGTCTCAGCTGCTGCAGACTTAATAGCTGCACTGATTTCTGTTTCCACCTGATAAAATTACAGCTCGTTTGTTTGCTTGTTGGTTTCATTTAATGTTTGAATAGTGCTGATGATCCTCACAAGATCCATTTCCTTCTGTGTCTTTTGTCGAGCCATGGGTGCTGAATTGAGTTGAGCTGAGACGCAGGAACTCTTCGTCTTAAATTAACTGTTAGGTGAAATCATGACGCAGGCTGTGGAAATGGCAGGAGGGTGACGGCCTTTGTTGGGGCTCCAATTCTGAATCCTGGTCATCTGTGCCTCAGTCCTCTTAGCTGTGCCACAGGAGAGCCAACGTGATAATGAACATTTTGGTCTGGGAACAAAACCCCAATATTGGAACCCAGTGCTGGGGACAGCCATGGCTCTGAATTTTTTCTGACCATTTAGCAGGACAAAACACACCACAGCAAAGCAAATGTACAATGTTACCCTTCTTATTTTGTAGAACCACTCCATACCTGTATAGGTTTCCTCTCTACATGTTTTAATCCCAGCAGTCTAAGGGCACAGCATGCATGGCAGTGGAGAATCAGACTGTGTCATTTTAATATAGAGTTTTAGCCGTGTTTCATTTCAGTAATATTTCAGAGGAGGTTTCTATGACTGACAGGCACCATATAAATAAAATATATGATCATTTAAAAGGCATAACCTGTAGGTTGCTCTCTTGTGCTGACTACAACATTTTCTACTAGCATTCTTCCTCAGCCATAAATACAATGAATCAATGAAGCTGCTGGACATGGTGGTTTTAAAACAGGTCTATAAACTAAACATGTAAAAGAGATATATAAAATATAAGGTAGAGTACATATATATACACACACATATATATGCCAGTTACTCACTCACTGTCACATATTCACATGGCACAAAATATCAATTTCTTCCTTCTCAATCACATACTTTTAACAAACATAAAAATAAATCACCAGTAAAAATACATCAAGTGACTCAGTTGCCCATGTACGGTGAACTGTGATATGCCCTGGTTGTCAGTAGGTGTCATGCAACACCACAGTTTTTAAACACCTGGCTTGCACAAAAATGTCCCTTAAATGGGATATTCACCTCCAAATGGGTTTTGTTGGTTTTTTTAAGGTTGCAAATATTCTCATTTGGATGATGAACACATATAACGTGAGCATCCACTAATGAGGAACTGCAGCTAATTCCCTTGTCTTTTAGGTTACATGGTTAGTTGTGTTTGGAAAGGCAGCAGTAGCCAACACATCAGTGAGCTGTGTAGACAGGGTAGCAGGCAAGAAGCGAGCTCTTGCTAGAGAGTCTAAGCACAACGGCACCAAGCCTAAATACCTGCTCACCTCTATATTACCTTTTCTTTCCCCTTTTCTCCCTGTGCCCCCAATAATCCAATAAAAACTCTTGTGTTTCCTTCGTAGCTGCAAATACAACTCAATAATGTCATCATACAGATCAGCCAGCTCAATTTTTCTCTAATCCAATCAATAAAATGACCATGCTGTTCTCTCTGCTCCAATTTAAAATTGAGGATGATAGCCTGAAAGAAGTAAATCCCAGTCCACCACTGATCAGACCTTAGGGTATCATTTTGTTTGGTTGCTGTATTCATAGCTTGGTCATAGGCACATTGAACCCACAGATGCAGCAATGAAGCTAAACGAAGTGGGGAGCAAAACAAAATTTGAATTTTACAGGTTTTAGGCTGAATGGAGCCCTCAAAGAGCTCATCGGATGCCCCAGCCATGAGTTAAGTGAGTGCCTGGTAGGGAGGAGGAGGGTTCAGTCACATGTGCGAGTGACATGACAGACCACAGGGATTTACGTTTCTGTGCCGCAAGTCATAGGTCGATCCACAGCCCTGAGAGGTTCAGACTTCCCTGGGACAGGGCATTAGATACAGCAGCTGACATCAGCCAGGTATTTCCATTTCGTCTCCCTCTGGCTAATTCCTGATAACACTTTGAATGTCTATTGATCAGGCAGAAATTTTTCTATTTGCTCCTGCAATTGAAATCTCATTTGATTTGTTGGCATGAAGCCATCACTGTTTTTTAATACAAAGAGAACGGTATTATTTTTCAACTTCTATAAAGAAGAAAATTGTTGCAACTCCCTCTTTTTTTTTTTTTTTTTTTAAACAGCTTTAATGCCAAAGCAGCTGGGGGAAGCAAGTCTGAATTTGTCAGACAGATAGATAGCCCTCGTTGTAGAGAAGTGTCTTGGAGTGTTCCGGTTAAAATTGGTTTTGATTTGCCAGAGTTAAGAGCTGTTGAGAACTGCACATGCAGTAAATGTTTTAACACTGATAATGCTGAGCTGGGAAGTGGCAGAAGCTCCCCACTGCCGCTGCCGTAGCTGCCGTCTGGGCAAGTTTGCTGAGACATGGGATGTCGGAGGCCCCCCGGGGCTGTAAACCAAAGGGGCCAGGTGGAGGGATCCTGGACACTAAATGAACTAAAGTGAACTGGAGCCAAAAAAGTGCCAAAGTCCCCATGAGGATCTGACCTCTCAGACGTCTACTAAATCCAGCCCCAAGACAGGGTGATTTTTTTTTTCTCCTGCGCAAAGTCACACTCACTAGGGGAGATGCCACCCTGGTGTCGCCAGTAAGGTAGCAAAGTACTCTGACAGCATATTGATTTTGCACAATGTAAGATACTTCATGGAAAGAGAGAGATTTACTGTGTGACTGATAGACAGAAAGGCAGGTAGCTGTGTAATCAGAGAAAATGGAGTCTACTAGCAGCATCTTATTTATGGTTGTTTATTGTGAAAACACAGAGCACCCAAGAAGGACTGTTATTTTCTCTTTAAAAGCTCTTGGAACAGCTTCCCAGCACCACATGCAGTATTGCAGTTAGTGAGCTATTGGACTAAGTAACTTGGACCAAAGTTTTGTTAATGGATATGTATTACTAATAGCATATTTATTGAGCTGTCACTTGAACTGTGGCCAAATCTTGACTCAAGTCAGAACTTCTGGGGTGGCTATAAACTATGCAATGCCATGGCTGTACACTGCCAACACAACGACACCTCCTTTCCCAGAGAGTGTGTTACCTCCTATTTATGTATGTCATTGTTTCTGCGTCCTGTGTATGGCCACAGCATATCCGTCCATAGGTCCAACACCTGGTGGTGAGGAGAGAGAAGACGCGGATGGTGGTAATGTAGTTGTCTGTAAGGTTGTCAATAAAATCTATAGATTGAGAAAAGGGTGCAAATATGGAGCATTCAAACAGCTGGAATATAGAGAGATACAGAGAGAAGTGTGTATGTGTGAGCCAGAGTGAAAGGCAGAACTTAATTCATGTGATGTATTCAAATACATGTCTGACAGGTACTCAATTTCCAGACATATTACAAGGCAGGAGAAAGAGAAAGGTGGGTATGCATTTACAGAGATATCCAGTTTTCTAAGCAAGAGAAAATACATAAATATAGCAAATAGCTTAGAGCAGCAGAACTAGTGGAGGATGGTTTCCTATGGATTTTTGTCCTGGATTGACTATAGAGCATATAACAATGTGTGAGCTCCAAATGACTCTTTCCCATGTCTAGGAACCTGACAGGTTTTTCTACCATCTAAGAAAGGGTTAGACAAAGCTTGTGCTGCAACCTTTCCTTCAGTGGAGATGACAGAACAGGTCTTTCCTCCACTTGGCTGCTGATTTTCATTAAATCTGTAAAGATACAATACCTCTGATATTGTCAAATATGGCTGAAATTAGTCAAGAGCTTGAAAATGTATCAGTAACACATATACATATATACACACACACACGTGCAGTGCATGCTTTCAGAAGCATGGGCTCATAGGAAGCCAAGCTAAGGAGAATATGTAAAAAGCTCTCTGATCTCTAAGCTGCTCATTCCCAGTGCGAAGCAAAACAGCAGAATGTAGTTTATTAAAATATTTGTCAGTGTGTTCTTCATTTAAAATCTTGTTATTTCTATAGGAGAAAAAAGAAGTGCCTCTCTCAAGAGCTAAACTAGAGGCAAACGTGTAACTATTCACATATTTGAAAGCTGGAGGACAATTATGCTCATGTAGTCCCATGTCCTATATCGCTAATGCCAAAGAGCATGCAGGTAAGGTAGTTCCCACATGCATAAGGCACAATTAGTGCCATAAGTTGAGTAATACCTTGGTAAGACTAAACCTGGAGTCCCATACCCAATTCTACTGCCATGTGGTAATGAAGAAGAATTCAACCTGGGATGGGGCAGAACAGGCCTAGAAGGAAGTTCAGGGATTTTAGCATTTAGTTTTTGAGGGGACACTAGGAAAGATTGACTTGTTTAGCTTAGCAAAATGGAGGCTGGGAGAGAATATGGTCATTCTCTATAAAAATATCAGAAAGGCAAGCGAGAGAAAGGCAGAAGTGGCAGTTAAACAGAGACTATTGCTAGCATAAGAGCTCATGGCTGTAAAATAATCTAAAATTAGACCAAAAGTTGAAAGAAGCTACCTAGTGAGCAGAGGAGTTAATTCCTGGATCTGCATTTTAAAAGAAGTAGAAGTAAATAACAGACTCATTTTAAGATGTAGCTTAATAAAAGATTGCTAGGAGGCTGACGCAGCGATATATAACTAAAATAACTTGGAGTCTACAACCCAAGTTGTTGTCCATCCTCACGAGGTTCTAGAGGACTTCATTCAGCAGTTCAGAGGCTGGAAATTTGGGACTGAACCTTTTACTAAGTTGGAAAGTAACATGCCATAGGGTAGGTCTGCCATGCAAAGCCACTTTCAACATTGAAGGGGGATGGAGATCTACCAAGGAATGAAGGGGAATTTAAGCTTCTTCCCCTACACACCACACCAAGCGGCATACCACGCAAGCCTCCAAGTGATGTGGTTGCAGCCCCATCATTGTCCCCACTCAGCTTGGCACCATTTCAACTCCTGCTTTAAGGCTATCCCATTAGCAAGAAGCACAGTGCTCTATCCTGTTTCATTGCTTTACCATTTTCTTTGCTCATGCCCTGTTTACTCGGCTTGTAAAATGTGTATAGCCTACAAGTGGCAGAAAGAGTTTAACTAAAAATATGATTAAGATGATTCTGTACAACACAGATATGGAAACTGTGGAAGGCATCAGCCATAATGACAATGCTCTTGGACATGCATAATTGAATGTCACTAAGCCACCCAACAGCATTCCGTGTTATGTGGGTTTGATTTCTTTTTCCTGCATACTGCTGAACAGATTGGTGGGAGTCTGAGGGGAAGAAAACAGAGAGAATTATATTCTGACTTGCACCCTAGATGCTGAGCCTCACCTTCCACCAGCTCCCCAGCATGAGACTGTTTCTCCTAATGCGTAGGTGTAGGAGAAATCTCATTCCTAATGTGGCATATAGGCTGTATTTCAATCTCTCTTTATGTTTATCAGTAGCATAAATCTCTTTTCTTACAGTGCAGAACATCTCTTGGAGGCAGGAACTCATTGACCACATGCTGCAGCAGTTGGAGAGGCATGCCTACTAATTACTGGCACTCTGCAGCACTTACATCAACATTTGCTGTTGCAAGTAATAATAATGAGCCACAGCATGGGTCAGATCACACAGCCAATAGCTTTCTTCATATTTATTGTTTTTTACCCTAGATTTTTCTTTTCACTTTCCAACTTTGCACCCTGATCACCTCCCTTGACCCTGCACCATGAACAGGCTCCAGGTCTGACAAAATTTCCAAGTTGGAACAAAGGAAAATGAAGGCGCTAACCCTGTCTGGAAATTTGCATGAGACAGAGATCTCCCCTGAGCCACCCTCACGTATTTCAAAAAGTATATTTGGGTTAATGTTCCCCAAGGTACAGCAGGCCTGGTTGTGACAGCATGGGCTGGTGTTACAGAACAATTTTCCTATATAAAGTGAGCAGGAAGCCTTTGTACATTGTAGGCAAAGAAAGCTGGTTGTATGTCCATCCAGTTCTGAGGTGTAAGCCATCTTCATCCAGACTACAAAGGTATCATGGGAACTGATGGTGCACTGAGTTAGCAGTGAATCAGTGAGGTCCACTTAAATGAATGGAGATCCAATGCTTTAAAGCACAAGTGAATGTGAGGAGAACGAAGGTTTTATATGGTTAGCTCTTTGTGGTGGCCTCCTGTTCATCTCTTACATTTCTGCAAGTTCCTCATAAGCAGGTAGTATCAGCAGAGGCTTGGCAACTTGCAGACAGCTGTGGTGGATGCTTTAGGATGCCACACCAGCCCTCAGTGCTCTTGAACAGACTGTCCTGGTTTGAGCAACGCAGGACTAATATCTCTTCTAATACTTGGGAAGACTGCACTTTTAGAAGACTTTAGTGTCTGAATTTGTGAAAATATTTACTTTATAGCCAGCTATGGTGTGTGGGTTTCAAGGTCTCAGTGTTTTTGAGCTTGCCAGGTGCGGGGATGAGGAGGAGCAAGACCCTGGCACTTGACCCAAGCTGGCCAACAGGGTTATTTCATACCATCAATGCCACATTCACTACAAATTAGAAAGTTTGCTGCGAAGTTCTCTCTCTCCCTTGATGGCTGCCATCCTGAGAACTTCATTCCCTGGTGCCAGACTCCTGAGGCCTTCCCTTCCTCCTGAAGCCGTAGCGCTCGCAGTGTTTGACATTTGCTGTCCACTGCTGGGAGTGCACAGCTCCTACTGATAGAATTGGCTGAGTATAATCTTTGCATATTTTGTATTGGTATTGGGATCAGTATTGGTTCTTTAGTGCTATTAATGTTAATTATCTAATCTTACTCTATTAAATCTGTTTATACTTCAACTCTCGTGTTTCCTTGTTTTTCCCGATTCCCTTTCCTGGGTGGGGAGGGGTCATCAGGTGATAGAATGACTGTCTAAACAACAATAAATTGTTATGGGTCTCTCAAACCATAACACAAACATTTCCCTCCAGATGTTTCATAGGTTATTTCACAGTGACTGACATCTGTGGTCTAAGAACTACCGCTAGTGTGCTGGACTCACTTGTGTGTTGCTCTGGTTTGTGACAGTGCCACCCTGCCTGAAGCAGGGGACTGCACCAACACGAAGAGCACAGCATGGTGGGTGCCTTCCTCCTTTTATGTAAGTTGTTCCTGTCCCTGGTCACCTTTCCATCCAAGTGATCTCAGAGAAGTCAGCTTTCTCTGTATGCTGGCGGGAGCAGCTGCTGATCCATCTGAGGCAAAGCCCAGCCAGCATCAGCTCAAGAGCTCCCCACCTCTTCCTGCCATGCATCAAGCAATTAGATGTCCAGCTCACATCATCTTCTTGGGTTGGGCTACACCAGGGGTGACTCCCAAAGGGTGCCTAAGCCCATACCTCAGATCCTCCCTCACCAGAAAGAAACTTCCTTATTACTTTTCTACCTGCTAGAACAAATCACCTCCTTATTTCCATCCACAGGC
The DNA here is from genome assembly GCA_008711295.1 of Anarhynchus alexandrinus. NCBI lineage: Eukaryota > Metazoa > Chordata > Aves > Charadriiformes > Charadriidae > Anarhynchus > Anarhynchus alexandrinus. The sequence goes on along the minus strand of VUYV01000032.1, from coordinate 6,117,794 downwards.
CCCCATAGTCCTTCCTTAACCGAATTAAAGTAGACTAGCAGTCTGGAGACTCACAGAGATGCTTTCAGCCACGTGCGCTTGGCTCCTACAACTCCACGGAGAGCACTCACATGCCATTGCACAAAATGAAGCGAAGTACACACACGCAACATGTGAAGTCTAAAGTTTAACTGCTTTGTTTTCCAGTCTCTTATTTCTTTCTTGTTTTGATTAATACTAAAAAAAACCCCAGTACCAATACTGAGATAATTGCCAGTATCTTGACTAAGAAATTGCGTTTTCGAGCTTAAGAAGCTAACGTTGGTCATAACACACCAGCCCGAAGCAGTGTGTTTTTCAATATCCTATTTCTGAGAAAAAGCAAGGGAAGAGCACAGCCACTTATAGTGGTACTGCCACGAAATATCCTCCCTGCCTCCAGCAGCTCGGGGACTACATAGGCTGTGCAGGCAGTTTTTGTATGAATGATAATGTGATATATGCTCTCTATTTTTAGTCAGCCAGCACATATAAGAAGCTTCTAGGATTTTAACCTACTCAAGTAGGAGGCAAAAAGATTTTTAGACATTATTTATTTCTATATATAAAAAGGGAAGTGCTGTTTATTTTCCCCAATGTATTTCTATTTTCCTCTTATTCTCAAGGTTCTCCATGCTGGAAAAGTAAATACACCCGTGAGTTAAACACATCTTTTTAGTTGAAACTGATATGAGGACTTACTGAAAAAAATGGTAAAATTCTGTATCAGTTGAGTCTGATTTTTTCAAAATAAAGTTCCATATTGATCAATATTTGTTAAATCAGAAGATTGGTGGTCAAACAACCAGGTAAGCTGTGCTAGTTTGCTAGATGCTTTCCCAAACCAGAGCCAAGATTTTCCCAAACCAGTGCCAAAGATGAGTGTCAAGAGGTGCTGAAGAAAGCCTGTACAATGCACAATAGGAACTTTTAGTGGTCCTACCAAGTCTAGAAATCATGCTACATGCTCTGTGTCCCCCTTCCTGGCACTTATCTATTGATCTGCTACATACATATGTGCTATAGCATAGCTAAGTTGCATAATTTGAAGTATTACTCAGTCTTCAACTCCCACTGATCTCATTGTTTAGGCTTCTGGGGGAAAAAAAAAGCAACCACAAAACAAAACAAAAAAAAGATTTGGCTATCTTTTCAGGAGTCTAGATGTGGAGACAGAAAAATAGATATTCAAATCCTGGCACCAGATGTCTGATGGCGTGTTTGGAGAATTAGTAAGACTGGATAGACAAGAAAAATGGAGAGGAAGGCTTCACCCAATATAATAGGAAAGTATCTGCAAGCAATTATTATGTCATTATAATTTCACAAACAATACGCATTAACCGGTACACAAATCTCTGTAAATGAAATGTTAACCACTGTATTCCAAATGCTTTATCACAAGAGACATTTTGTGACATCAGAAACTAGTTTTCCTTCCACTCAATTATCTCTATTAACTCGTAATGTATACTGAATCCCTGCCATGCGTTTCGTAACACTGATCCTCATTAACTGAGTAAACAGAAACGCAGCCTCATTGGCAAGGAGACTCAAGTGACCAGAAAGCAGAGATCACTCTGGCCGGGGATCATCCATCATCACTCCCTACGCCAGGGTAAGAAGTTCGCATGTAATTAATAGGCACTCAGGGTGAGCAGGACCACAGATGGAGTCTGGAGCAAGCAAGACTTCCCCAAAAGCCCACAGCTATGGCAGGGTGCAAGACTTTTCTTTATAGGAAGCATTTTACAGCATCAGGTGGATTTCAATCCCCTGGAAACCCGGAGCAATTTATAAAGCAAAACGACATAAAACCAAAAAGCGCAGAGCACACAAACACATAACCCGCTTTTGTTTTCTCCCATGCAGCAGTGCAAAATTGGACAATTATCCTTCCCTTGAAAGACTTGAATTATAAATGACATTTCTAGATCTCTATAAATGGGTAATTCTCACACTGTCGTGTAGTGAGCCTGATGGTTATTAACTTTGACCTCATGTATAAAATGCTATCAAACCAAGGACCCGCTTCAGAAAACCATTAAGCTTAGGTTTAAGTGCTGCAATGAAGTTGTTGGGAGTAAAGCTCATATTTAAATACTTTGCAAAGCAGGGGTGTCATTATGAGTTGAAAAGCAGCCCTGGACTTAAACTGCTCTGACTCCAGAGCGGCTGCATCCGCTTCGTCTCACTCTGGAGCGGTTTGAACGGCCGAGCAGGGAGCACAGCTGTGCAGAAACAGCCCCAGCCCCAAAATCCACCGACTTCGGTTCTGCTGGCCTCTCTCCCCCCTTCGCTATAATTGCATGAGCACAGCTTGAAACTCTTCTCGCTTCTGCAAGTGTAAATCACAAGTAAATCCGAGGAGGAGGGGACTGAGTGGTGGAAACGGGGAGAGAGCGAGGCCGGCTCTTCTCTCCATAGGTACTCTGTGAAATCGCACCAGCACTGGGAAAACAATCCTTAGGAAAAAAAAAAACTAAAAAGGGAAAAGGTTTCTGTAAAACTGTCACACGCCACAGCTCAGGATTTCCTACTGTGCTTCTGTCATCACCTTCTGATCACCCTTTAACTTTGTAGCTTACCTAATTCTTCCTGAGTTTGCTGAGCCCGGTTGTCCCCTGACAACACTTTAGTGTAAATCCACCAACTGCAGTTACACACGATTTACACCAGCAGGAGCGGGCGAGTGAAGAAATGGCCCCGGTGGCCCTTACCTTCCCACCACTGAGCATCTTTAACTCACAAAGACTAAGGATCACACCCGACAGCTTGTCCCTTGTGGATTGGGCTGTACAGGCGTGGAGTCCATTATGGGATTTATTAACAGAGAAGGTGGTGATGGCAGTGCTGTTCTTCCTGAAATTTGCATAAAATCTGTGCAGAAAGAGGGAGAAAAATTGTGAACATCTGGCTATACGCGTAGCCGGTACAGAATTCCATTACCGTGTTGGCACGAGCCCGTGAGCACGGCACTGCTAAATAATTCATTAAATTAGCAGAAGTTGCACGTGGAAGATGTACACTAATCTAATGCAGAGGAACACTGTTCTGTATGGCAGAACAAGCTTTACAAGAACAAGGTATTTACCACCTGATGTTGAACCAAAGCCTAGAAGGTTATTGTTCTTCCTCCAGTGAATTTAGTAAGCAATAAAAGCTCAAAGGGCTCATTGCCCAGCCCTGTGGATGCTCATTCTGCATCAGGGGGGACAAGGACAGCTGCTCTCCCTCCCCACTGCAATTGTGTCACTGGGCTGCAGGGACACCCTGCCCAAGCACTGTTAAGACAGAAAATGTGATATAAGCAGGACTAACACCAAGTGTGTCGCTCACTTGGTGTAGCAGCTCACCCAGCATCACTCTTTGGATGAAGAGCTCCCAGTCAGGCAGGGCACGTGGCTTCTACCTGCCTTGAACTCTTCCATTGTGTGGGTGTATGTGTCTCCCAGCCACTGGACAAGAGCCACGAGGCCAGCACAGTGAAACTTGAGGATGAGGCTCAATAGGGCACGCAGAACTCTCCAGGGCCACATCCAGACCACCAGGAGCCCAGGCTGAGGTCCTCAACTGTCTCAGAGGAGTGGGGAGCAAGTCCCAGGGCCGGGAGTCCTGCAGCGGTCCAGCACATCTCCCCACTGGGGAGAGGCATTTCCTCACTCTGTGTCATGAGGTGGCTTGATGTCCTGGGTGTCTGCACAAGCAGTCCAGGTACTCACAGGATTAAGCCATAGAAGAATCTGCTTAAACAGCATCGAGAGCATAACCAGAAATCAGCACCAGCTGGAGAACCCAGACAGGAGCAGCACAATGTTGGTCACTTATTCATGATTAATTCAACAATCTCTAATTTGCCTAACATACAGAATTTGCATTCACTCGGAATTTGCTATATTAGCTTCCATACAGCATGACACTGGCTCCCTGCAAAATCCATTTCTCATCTCTTTGTAAGCTAAATATTTCCAGCCTTTTTTCTTTCCCTTTTTTTTCTCTTTCTTTATTTTTAAGGCAATGACACCAAGTACAGTTCCTCTCTATTGTTTTGCAAACAACCGCTGAGTAAAAGAGCAATACTGTGTCAGATCTCCATATCACCTGAATGAATGCCGTTCTCAGAAAGGACAGTGCTTTCATCTTAATTGCTAGCTAGCAACAAAAGTGTTGGAGTTCAGCGCTTCAATATAAATCAATGATGGAAAAAAATTGTAACAATTTACTAGAAAAGAGAATATCTTTTATTGTGGGTATTTTATAGTGCTGCAAAGGTAGGAGAATTACATAGCCTACTTGCTTTGCTAACACAATATTTATAAATCCCTATTATGCCAGTTTCAATCATTTTAAACTTTTTTTTTTGTATTCCTGAGCAATTTGCAAACAATGTTCTGTTTTCTGATAAACATTGAAATACAGAGACCTTCCAATACCCAGCACTTGTGAATTTACAAATGAGCTCTACAAAACACTTGTAATTTAAAACTTATTTTTTAAAAAACACACACAGCTCTGAGACTGCAGAGCTATAAAGTATCACCCTGAACAGGCGTATGATTCATTGCAAGGCATTTAATGTCAGAACTTTCATTATTTAGCATGAAACCTGGCCAGTGTGGCTGGCCCCACTCCAATGGGTACTACAGTTCCCAAACTCACCCCCCCATAATCAGGTAGCCTGATCTAGTGGCCACTCAGCCCGGTGCGATGATTACAATGCTAGAAAGGGGACTGGTGATTTGAAATATCCTTCCTTACCTTAAAAGAGCTTAATCTCAGAGACAGCGGGAGAAACGGAAGGTCTATGTATGCAGAAGCAGAGGTGCCTAAGACCATGGACACCGGTGGGTATCCCCTTTCCCAAGAGAGGACTTTCTATCACAGAGCATTAAACTGAGAATTGTTTTTTTAAAAAAAAAAAAAAAAAGAAAATGTCTAATTAAATAGGATTACTGTATCTTTTCATTAAAGATGAATCTTTCTGGCCAAAATGCCAAGACTTGACTTTAAACAGAACCAGCCTTTTCCATAAGCCCGTGGTGATTGAGTGTCTTAAATGTGTACCCACAAGCCAGTGTGAACCACTCACATATTACCATTTGAAGCTGACATCCAAACTTCTCCAGCAGCTGGTCCCTGTATCCAATTAGTTTTCTTGACAGGACTTGAATATTAAGTTGTTGTGGGTTTTAATTAAATATTGAAGAATTATGGTGACACGGTATGACAGCCTACTGCAAAATAATTTACAATATCCTGTTACATTGTTATTTTAAAACAATTTTCCTAGCATGTTTAATCTTCTTAAAACCTGCTGCTAAACGAAATTACTGTATTTTGCTATATATCAAATAATGATAAATGGCATCTTGTGTTTACATGTGCCTTCCATATCCACGGAGCACAGTACTCACTCCTTACCTGCCTCCCTCCTTTCCTTAAAGAGAAAAACACTGCTTTCCATTATTGAGAAACCTGAGGTTTTTAGAACAGAACCTCAAGGGGGTCACTTATATTTTAAAAACTGGGCTCACACTGAACATGTGCTATTACCATCACAGGCAGAGAGGTCAAAATGGATATTACAAATCTGTAGAAACCTTCTTTGTCTAGCAGCTCAGGTCAAAAAGTGCCAATTCATGTGTCTGATGTTTTGATGCAGCTTGTGCATTGGCTGATAAATGTATCACAAAATCCACCATTCAACAGCAATTAGGTGTGTAATAAAATCGGCTGGATCCTGTCCTCCCTTTCAGCTGCAAAACCCCACAGAGCACGATGAAATTCCTTGGGTAAATGCAACCCAGAGTGGAGGTACCTGGCAAGTGCCAGTAACAGCAGATACTGTGTCAACCTAGTCTGGAAACATCTATAGAGCTGGGCTGAGGCTTCTTTTCAGGTTTTTGTGCAGTGCCCACACCCTCATTAGCCAAGCAGTGATCCACTGTGATTTTCCTTCCACACACCCAGAGATCGTGTGTTTAAAATAGACCTTCATGATAGCAATATTTGAATATCACTGGCGATACGAATGACTCCAGAATTGAATTTTTTGACCAGTTTGCTTTGAACTAAACCAGAGGAGGAACATAAGATCTCTGAGCACACAGTATATTTTTCAAAGGTTAGAAAGATCTTTTTTCCAGCATGAGCAGGAAAAAATGCAGAGTTAATTTTGACAGCACAGACACTGCTGCCATTGTGCAGGCAGAAACTCGAACTTTCCAGCTGTCTTGCTGGCTCAACACTCCATTAGATGTTTGAAAGGGAAGAATACAAGCTGGAAATTTTGTTTGGAGGAATAGCTCAAGGGCAGAATGTTAGACTGCTTTCACAAACAGCATTCTGGAAGCCACATTATATTATTATTATTATTATTTTATTATTATTATTATTACTACTACTACTACTACTACTATTTCTGTTCTCTTTATAACTTTTAGCTTCCAGCGACATAATGACACACTGCTGTTTCTCAAAACCATAAGCATGGCAAATGAAACGTGGGCCAGCATCACCAATAGTAGCAGCTAAAAGCACTGGTGCCATTTTCTAGCTTTCTGAGGGCTATAGCATGTGGATGGCTGGGCTCGCTCCCTCCCCCCAGACCATGAAGAGCAGGGACTGCCCAGGCAATGCCAGCCTGCTCCACCGCTGGAGGCAAAGCCTTTCAGCAACAGATGGGGGGAAGAAATTACTTGTCAGCAGTGTGATCTTCTCTTCTCCACCTGCAGAACCCTATTCAATCTCTGCAGTGATATTTGGTACCTGCCTTGGTAGTGCATCCCCACAGCTCATGTGCTGCCCGCAGAGCCAGGGACACATGAGCCCATACCTAGTGCCTGGCTGAGACCCACCTCCCAGCTGGTGGTGTCTCAGGCGTGGACTTGAGCACAGCTCTGGTACTTGTTAAGAAGATCCCCAGAGAGTGACATACCTTTGTGCAACTCTACCATCACACAGTGTCTGGCCAGGCTGTCCATGGACGAGACCAAAAGTTTTCTCTCCAGAAGGCATCCCCAGCTCAGTTTTGTGGATAATGTGAAGGCAAGCTATCTGTGGGTTTTAAGGGCCTTGCTATGCACACAGGTCATGAGGAGTGGCAGAATTCAATTTACTGTCTAATTTTGGATTGACAAGACAAACTGTGCTTGCTACAGCCAAACTGAGCAATGCCATGCTAACCTGCAGCCCACAAATAATCAAGGCAGATGTGCTCGTGGGCCACCCTGAATGTCACTGCAGAAATCCTGCTGAGTGTCAGTCTTATCTGGTAAGATGTAAGGGATGTCTGTTTTCTAAAGCAAAAATTGTCAGCAAACCCAATATCCAGCTGCAAACACAACAATATAAAGATGGATCAGGATGTGGGAAATAACAACAGCATGAATAAAAAAAAAAAGGAAATATAGCAACTTCCTTTCATGTTCTTTCTATTGAGCCTAGTAGACTTCCCCAGGCACACAGTTTATATTCTTTGTACATTGATTCAAAGCATCTTCCCAGAGCAGGGCCGTTCCTCCATGGCATCCCTGCAGAGAGGCCATCCATGTTAGTGGAAGTCCTTCACACGGCACAGGTGACATCTTCATGCTGGAATAGAGGAAAGAAGTTTTACTCTCCGTAGGTTCCCCTTAATGTTTCAAACTTAGTGACTAGGATTGCTGCCATGGAAGTGCTTTGGGGAGCCCATGTGACAAAAGCTTTAAAAGTATAAAGGGAACTATTATTTTTTATTAATCCCAAAAGGCTATTCTGAGATTTGCCCAAAGGGAACACATGAGCAATACTTGAGAAGAAATATTATTTTTCAATAAGGTATAAAATATTTACTATCTGCCAGTGATGGGCACTGAATGATTTGTGGATATTACTTTGACAGCACAGTGTTTAAGGATGCATTTCACCCTACATAGGCAATCATCAGAGCAGTATATCAAAACCTAAAAATCTCCTGCCAGTATAGATATTGACTGCATCTGAAAACAAATGCATGTATAACTCACCATGTATAACTTACCTTAAAGCTGTGTGATTTTTAAATATGTGCATACATATTGTATGTAGTTCCTGTTGGGCAAAACTCACAGCTGATATGTTTTGTTGCTCAAGAAACTCAATGTTGCTCAATCAAGGTTCTATTTTACATCACACGCAGGAAATTTATATGCCTTTCCCCTTATTTACTTAGGCAGGGTGGCTGTACTCCATCCTGCCAACTGACGAATAAAAGCTTCCTCCATAGTCACAGCAGAAGACAAGGTAGCCCTAGGGATAATCCACCTTCTCTATCTTAGATCTTGTCTTCAAATGGGAGGAGTTGCTCTCTGGAGGTGCTCACCTCTCCCCACATGTTGCTGGTGACTTGCTTAGCCCAGAACACATAGGAAGAAAGAAAAATTGTCTACTGGTAAAATAGACATATTAGTATTTTGCATTTATTTTAAAAAGATTTTCTCAAAGTTCTTGATCAGCAGCCTTACAGCTTGTAGATCTGTGCAAAACTCCCAAGAACAGTGGAGTTTTTGCTCCACTGGTTTTAATTCATTTACGCTTGAGCCCAGTGGGCTCTGTTTTTAATTCTGGCTTCCACTGAACTCAAACTGAGCTGAAAGGCTGTGGATATCTTTGTTCAGTATACAAGAGCATTCAAAGCCCCAAGCTTTTAATGGTTTCAGAGCAAGGAAGATAAATCCCTCCAGCTTCTCAGTTTTTTCCCCAAAAGTTATGTTTATTTTCAAATTGGTTTGAAACAGCAAATTTAAACAAAAACTCCACATTTGCAGCAAAGATGTTGTACACATGTACATATAAACTCTAGGCCACTCAAGCAATGTTATTCTTCCAAGTGCATTGGCGATAGTAGTGCTGGACCTCTGGAAGCCTAATTACACGCCTCTGGATTATTCACAGGAGTGAAGCCTGGAAGATCAGGCTCTCCTAATGAGAGATTGCTTCACCCAAACCTGACATGTAGCCACCTCTGATACGGATTGCGGTAGCATTTAACAGTGCACAGCAAGATAACCCGACTAAATTAGGACAAGAAGTGGAAAAGGAATAATGCTGCCAACAGGAATTCCAGGGAGACCGTAAGTAGGCAGATTGCAGCTACCCGAGCTGTAACGGGGCCAAGGAGCCGGGGGGACCACTGTCAGTGGCACAACGGTGTTCCGAAGGAACTAAAACCTGGTTGATCTCCTACACCTCCTATTAAACTGCACAGCCCCCTTATAACTGGCTCGGGTGCGAGTAAGGAGCGAGACCTTGGAGCCAGCCCTGTAGTTTGCAAAGGGCCCAATGTAGGCTGGTACCTGGGTGCATCCTACGCAGCAGATGACCCAGCTAACCCTGCCGGGCTGCCTGCTCTGAAGGGAGGACTTAAAGCTCTAGGAAATAATCTGCAGCTATTACGGTTGGTATTACTTTTCCAGTGCTTGCTTGCTTTATGGAGCTGTCTGGGGTCATTAGGAAGTTTCTGGATTGCATGAGACTTTTAAACTCTTGGGGTACCTATGAATAAACTGAGCCACATGAAATCATAGCCTAAAGGAAATTAAGAGTCTGAGTCTAATACTGGATGCATGCCTGAAAAAATCTATGAGTGCACCAGCGAGCTTAGATGCCCTCCCTTCATACCAAATTCCTAGTGAGTCCTTTGTTGCTTTTTATCGTTTTCTGTTGCTCAGCTTCAGCCTGAGAGGATTTAAAACAATGACAGCAGAGGCACCTGAGCTAGCAGGGCTAGAAAGCATCAGTCTCAACCTCTTAAATATGAAAAGACTTCAAGCCATTCTGTAACAACCCTTTTGGTAGCTGCTCAGAGCAACACAGAAAGCGCTAGCAGGAACGTGAGGTTGGCTCCTGAACACCAGGAATGCAATTGTTTAGGCATCCCACAACACTCCAAAATACAGATTAATATTAATGAGAAAGCTCCCTCTGCTGAACTTCTCTTCGGCATTAATTTCTCAGCCAATCCCTGTCCTGTGAGCCTGAAACCAAGCGCAGAGTCCATGTGAAGAGGGATTGTGACATGTCACAGGGCTCAGAAGCTTGGAGCCCAAACCCAGCCGCTCTGGGGGGGTCCGCTTGGTCTTAGCTTGTGGAGCAGTCATTCCCTGTCAATGCTAACTTGTTGCATGAGGGCTTGCACATGGCTTCTGCAGTCAGCTGGGACGTGTTGCATGCCTAGCAGTGACCCACTTCAGTCATTTACTCCCGCATTACTAGTGTGATACATCTGGCTTACGGTGTCCAGCTTGTACCCCAGGGGGTTCACACAGCCCCACAAATAATAGAGCTGACTACAAGAAATCAGGCTTTTCCTCCAGGTCTGGTGTTGGCTTCCCAAAGACTACCAAATGGAGTTCATGGTGTGATGGATCATTCAAATGATTCACATCTTTGGCCCAAAAAATCTTAAAGATTGCTTAAAGCCCTCAATAAAATCTGTACTCAGTAACTTTAATCTTCTGCTGGAACCGGACCTCTCTAAAACTAAGGCAAATCTTATGTGTGGAGGAGACAGAACTGGTCAGCCTGTGACTGTGGAATGAGGTCCCTCAAGACTTAAGGTCCCTGTTTCTCTAACCTTGCCTTCTCTAAAATAAATACAGAGCAACATGTGCATTTTTCAAAGAAAACAAAGCCAAACAAAACCAAAACTGATAAAGCTGTACCAAAATAAGACATTCCAGGGCACACACTTCTCTCCAGAGGAGGGGAGAAGAGTAAACATCACATGATAGATATTAATCACATCACTTAAGGCATCAGTGCAAGACATTCAGATACTGTCAAGACGAACCTATGCCAATTAAAAATCTGAATACCAAGTTATTCAGCCAATCTGTTGAACGGTCAGCTGTGATACTTTAACTTCTCCCTTAAAACCACTTTGGAACTGGAAAGCTGCAATGTCCTCCCTTTCTGTAGGGGAGATTGGGGGAGCTATTGACATCTAAGACTGACACGGCTACCAGAGAAATTAGTAGGAATTGCAGCAAAAATAGAAATAGGTGATGCCTGAATACATACGATGTATTTTTGGAAGTCAGCACAGCTTTTATAAGGGTAAGTCCTGCCCTAGAATTCTATGACAGGCCTTTGAAGGAGCTGACAAACATGTGGATAAAGGGAATCCAGTCAACAACGGCTTCTTCTTTGCCAAAGGGTTTTGTGCATGATTTTTTTTTGCATGATTTCACTGAACACCTGACAAGTTAATGGGAGAGGAAGTAACAATTGTTTCTTGTACAGAAAACCACTGAGCTGAAAACAGTTGAAAGCTGCCCCCAGTATCATGTATGTTTGTCTTGTTCTTATAGTCTTCCTTGTACAAACATCTTCACTCTTCCCTACACACACAAGGATGCCAAACTACATAAGCTTTTGGTCTGACTGTTTGTCATTTTATCCAGCTATTGATCATTTCAGCACTTTTCATTAATCAGCAATAAAGGATCATCATCAGAGTAAGAAACCAAGTCGTGGAGTTTGGTTGGGAATGAGTTTGAATGTCTCTTTTCTCATTTTTCTCCCCACTGGACTTTAGTGCCTCCTCATTAGATGTCAGTTGCTCTACTTCCCTACCTCACTGAGGTGATGTGCAAAACTGAGAGGTGCCTTGACTTTGCAGTAATGAGGGACAGTAGACACCCTATTTACAGAGAGGACAGGAAAAAAATGTGTTGTAGGAACACAGACATGGCCTGTCCCTGGCTTTATGAAAGATAAAGAACAGAATTCACTTCAGCAGAATGCTTTAATGACTCCCAAGTTGAGAGCAGGGTAAAAAAAATGCTACCTGGAAGCATAGCAGTGTGCAATAACACAGTGACAATGAATCTCTTTCTTTTAATACGATCGTCTGTGGTTCTGCTGACATGGCCCTGTAAGCCATGTTCCTGTGAAGTAATGAAAGAAAGCCCTGGGTAACAATTTCCAGGCTCTTAGAGAAACCCAGTCATGACTTGATATGGCTTCCATCATGCCACCACTAGCATTAGCAGCCTGGAAGGAAAAAACTAGAGGCCTTCAAAAAGTTATTTAAGAGAGATCTACAGGGAAACTGAACCCGTGTGAGCTCTGGTCTAGTTTAAGGACTGTCAGCAAGGGTTAAACAATTTTCTTCAGCAGTATAAGGTAGACAAAACCTGCCCCAATTAATTTAGCTGCACACAGGCACCTACTATCTTTTGAGATGATTTTGGGTACCCAGGACAGCCACGTGAGGCTGCCAGATGAGGCTCTGAGTTTCCAGGTGACCCATCACTTTCAGAGGGTCGGCTGCAGAGAAAGAGGTACCGAGGGCATCTGCGGTGGCACAATGAACTGCACTCAGTTTTTTACAGCCACAGAGTGATTTGAGTTAGATCGAGCTGCTTTGGGTTTTGACCCCTGAGGCCCAGAATGACAGCAGAGGCCTGCCCCACCGGTCAGCACGGATGGGACCTTTGGCCTTTGCAGTGGTAGAAGAGAGCTCTTCTGGTAGCTGTGAATCACTACCCGCTGACAAGGCCCTTCAGCTTCACGGAGCTGATGATCTTTTCTTTTCAAAACTGGGCTGTGAGCTACTTTCCTACGCTGTAAACCACACGCCTTTTATCTCAAGCCCAGTGTCTATGCGAAAAAATAACAATATACATGGCTGTACTTTGGGCTACAGCAACCGTGAGACGCAGCCACATTGCAATGAGCGGGTTCCAGAAACCAAGGGAGAATCAAAGTCAAGATGCATGCAGTGCAAGAGCCATTTTTGTTGGACGGCCTTCAGCATCGATTAGGGGTTTTTTTTTCCTATTTTTACCCAATTTATTGTGGTTTTATGTAAAGGGCTTGGAAAATGGCTAGTAGATAAGTGCCCCAGAAATACAAATATAAAAATATACTTATGTTCCTATTTTTCAAATCACTTCTTACAAGACAAATCTCGTGGCCACAAGAAAGGTACACTGCACAGATTACTAAGTGCGTGCAGGGGAAACTGAAGTGAAGCTGGGGTCCGCTGAGAAAAGGCCGTGATAAAAAAAGAAAGGCTAAGAACCTCCTGGAAAGCTGTAAATATAATTAAAACATGGAAAGGAGAATGTCAAATGGATTAAGGTTAATGGTTCACGGACTGCCACAGCTTGCTCATGAAGAGCATTAATGGTTTTATCAGAAAGGAGTGGAAAAGGAGACAGTGAACCAATCTGCCTCACTTCTGAAGCAATCTGCAGAGCGCTGGCTACTGACCTCAGAGACATCTCTCAACCAGGTCAAGAACAGCCACCTGAAGACTACGGTATATTTAGGTGAGGAGGGAAAAAGCTTTAGAAACAGGGATCTGCAACCTGAAATCTGATTGAACCTCACCTGGTTTACACTCTGATCCAAAAGAAAATGTTGCAGGAAGCTTGGGCTGACTTGAAATATTATCTCAGGGCATCTCTTTCAGCTCCCTCAGAGCATCTCTTTCAGCTCCCTCCTGCATTATTTGGCAGTGTCTTTTGATACGGCTGTTGTTCTCCCAGTGATTTCAGGCGCAGCTGGCTTTCCTCCAGGCAAATGCTGGCTGGGGAGAGGCCACTGAGGAGGAAAAGTCCTTGTCATATGTAGTGTGCATGGAGAGGAAATCCTAGTGGTGTTCACATTGTGTGTGGTAGGAAAGAGGGGACAGGGAGTGTACACTGAAGAGCCATATAAGAAATCCAGCATGGAATGTGAAATAAAAGCTAAAAATGGTAATAATTTGCGAAATGGTTCAGAAGTGCAAAGGTTCTGGTTTCTTCAGGGAATTAGTAACACAAAAGTCAGTCTGATTTTGCTCAGCAGAAGAGAAACAATACCTAGCTGACAAGATAGCTCCAAGTACAGGAGATGACTAGTTAGATTACTCTGAACAAAGAAGGCTGCCGTGACAGCAAAGTTTCCTTTCTTGTGTCTCTAGCTCTTAACAGATGTTTACTGAAAGCACTTTTTTCCACTCGGTCTTTTCAAAAATCTAGTTCAAAGGAGTTAGGAATTCATGACCATCAACATAACAAAAGAAGCAATAAACTTATGCATATCAAAGCTGATGTGTCAAAAGCTCCAAAGACCCAGGCAAGCAATACAGTGATGTGCTATGATACAAATAAGACGCTGTGATCCATCTCAATAAATTCTTTTTATTACATAGGCAGAGTGTCTCCAAAAAACACACCTTTAAAAAGATGGCTTCTCTAATAGAGAAAGACTTCCCTTATGAAGAAAGGTATCTGTTTCATGGGTATTCCAAGTGTTCTTTGTCAGTTGGACATTTTTGCTTTAGCAATACCATTTCTATCCTAGTTTTGATTGCCATAGTGTGATTTGTATCATAATAAGTAAGCAGATATTTATTTTTTTTTTCCGCACAAATGTAGCACCACCCCTGTAAAGACAGGCAGGCCTTTTTATCTCGGCTTTTCAGTTGTGGAAACAGAGACACCTTCACCTTCATGGAGGTAAGATGAGTTTTTTCAAAGTGATCACTGCTAGCCCACATCCATCTCTGATATGAGTTAATTTGTCTTGTTTATTTCTATTTCCACATTTTGGTCCAATTTATCTGTTTTACCATCACACACTAGCTTCACATCAAAGATGGCAGCAAAACATATGCTTCCTGATTTATTACCCTCCAAAAATGTTTTCTGTTTTTAAAGAAGGAATGAGAGCAAGAAAAGACAAGGAATTATAGTAAGGTGAATGTATTTGTTCATCACTGTACACTTTAAAGCCTGAACAGGGACTAGTAAAAATGACATCCATCTGCAACAGCCACAGAGACTAGTGAGGATCACAGATTTCCTCAGGTTTGGGATGAGAATTCAAATGATATTTATAGACCTACTGTTGTGCTGGGAGCTGCTTGTGGCTGCCAACATGCGAAACAGAAGACTCCATATTTTTGGTTAAGTATTATCAAAAGTGACAACTGTGTTTCAAGAAGAGAAGTCATCTCTCTGGTACTGTCATCCAAACTTTTGAATTCAATCTACAAACTCATGGGTAAGCAGTGCAACTTTTGTCCGTGCTGCAAGCATAACAATTGCCATAGCAAGCAATGTTCTGCACCATGGGCTTGCTTCAGCTTCTGAAACTTCTCCATAATGCCAAAGATTTGCCTGAGAGGTACAGTTGTGAGGCAGCCAAAAGATCTTAAAGTATGGCCCCCATTCATAAAAAAAAGAAGATGCTTCTCTTATCATATTTCATTGAAAATCATATTTGTTGGGCAACAGCCACTTGTGTCCAGTAAGTGCCATCTGCCCCATTGCCCAATATCAGCTGCTGTGCACACAATTTGACCAAAAAAGGGTCCCTCACTGGTTTCTGGGTGCCAGTTTACCCTCCTCAGTGCTCAGTGTAAGAGACACGCTAATGTCCATTGACATAGCCTCATACTAAGAGGTGAAGATGATTTGACCCACCCTTCTTACGTGGATTTTAATGTTTAAGCAGAGAAATTAATCTCCAGCAGTGTTCTTCCAGCCATCCAGACACTAAGGTCCTTAGCCGATTCTAGTTGCCGTGATTAGTTTAGCTATGAACACTAAGGCATGCAGACAGAAATATGATACTACCGAGACTTTGGACTTAGGCCAGTCAGTCGTAAAGGCAGGGGAGTTAGAAAGTATTTTCCAAGCGAGGAGTCACACATACATCTGGGTAAGTTAGTGCAAGCAGGAAAGGATGGGCAGATAGCCACAACTTCTGAGGCACACATGCATTATTTTAAAGCAGTTTTCCTTCAGTATGTCTCTCACATCCAAGTTTATTATCTTCACATAAAACCGATTCCTCTCACGGAACTGGTTGCTAGCCGTCTCTTTCTAAATTATATGGGATTCTCTAGGGCAGTTTTGCTGTTTGGGAAAGGCACTATAATCATCTGGAGTAACAAGGCCGATTCACACAGAAATACTTCTCGCAGAAGCTCAGTATTAAGATGGCAATATGCCTTAGGCTCAGTCTTCCTATGTCTGGGAGATTCTGAATTTCACTGAAGAGATTTACTCTCAAGAGCTAAATAAATGCCTATTTATACTAGAAGTTCAATTGCCACATAAACTCAGCAGGTTATTGCCCTTTTGTACCACTGCTCTTGTGCCATGCCCTTATCAGCAAACAGCATTTATCCACCTTTGCACCTCCTTTGAGAGCTCAAGATGCAAAATGGTGATCAGAGATGGAAGAAAACCAAAATGGCAATTCAACATCATGGTAAAAAGGGCCACTAAATTTTTCTGGGCAGTGGCGTCTTGCACATTGTTTGGGTATGGTCCATGTCCACTTTGGTCTGAATGCTTGAAAAATTATGTGAGAAGGAGAAATAGGGGATAAAGACTGAAGAAAAGCTCATGAGAGTATGAGCTGTCTTTTAGTATTGCAGCTATTTAGCCAGTGACCCTCCTCAGCTGGCCACTGTCTCCCAAGGTGCCAGCAGACATGTCCTGCGGGTCCAGACTCATTGTGACTCACAGCCTGTCTGAAGAGGTGCAGCCCAGGCTCAACGCCTGGAGGTGCTTGTCTTAGAGAAGACAACAACAGTTTAATATGGCAAACTGACCCTGGAGATCCCCATTTCCCTCCTCTGTCTCTATGCTTATCTGTTTCCCTCCAGCTCTCTTCAAGGTAATCCAACCCAGTACTGCCAGCTTGCTTTTGCACTTACTTTTTGGGTTGTCCTTGACTGAACTAGATACAAATGTAGAAAAATGTCAGTTTTGATACTGTTGAACACTTCTTAGTGTGATATGGAAACCTGCTGAACCAACTAGAGGCCAAATTGTCCCGTCACATATGGGCCTCTTCTGCTTCAGGCAGGTGAGTAATCGCTTTGGGCATGTTTCTGTCACTTGGAAAGAGCAGCGTGCCGAGCAGCTGGGAGCTCGCTGGGCTTGGCCTCCAC
Source organism: Anarhynchus alexandrinus (assembly GCA_008711295.1). Taxonomy (NCBI): domain Eukaryota; kingdom Metazoa; phylum Chordata; class Aves; order Charadriiformes; family Charadriidae; genus Anarhynchus; species Anarhynchus alexandrinus. Next base: position 6,100,855 of record VUYV01000032.1, on the reverse strand, counting down.
CTCCCGTCCCAGCCCTTACCTCCCCACCGTGGGCATCTGGAGGAAGGTGTCTCTCCAAGTGCCTCAGCTCTGCTTCAGCCCACACTTGCACATGCAGGGGCTGCAGGAGAAGCCAGGCTGGCCACGAGGCCATACCGGGCTGCTGTTAGCACGCAGAGCAGACATCTCCGCTAGCCAGTGAGCCCACCGGCTCCCCATCTTTGACGCACTTCAGGGAGTGCAGCTGGGAAACAACGACGAGCAGAAAAACTGCCAACGGTTTTTAACTTGTCTTGAGCACGCTGTGTTCTCCTCTGGGAGAGAAATCACGTTGAATCACACTATCCTTCATGAAGCTCATACGTGTGCCAAAACAGCGTACCTGCATATGCTCTTTGGAGCAAGTAGGTCCCCCGTACAGTGTTAAGTTATGGTGTGAGATGAATGGGAAGGAAAAGCTCCAGCTCTGCTCTTTCCTAGCAAGCCCAGAAGATAAAGGGATAACTAGCAATAAAATCCAAAATATCCCTCTTGTGGTCTTGACAACAGAGAAAAACACCTTTACTTAAGCACAATAGGAGAGCAGAGAGGAGGAGGAGGAGGAGAAGGAGAAGGCAGAGGAGGATAGCTGTGCTAGAAGAGGCAGCAAAGAGCCCTGAGGCCCTGCAGCAGCTCCTGCCACCCCTCTGGGGCTGTGCTGTGCTCACCAGCCCTGCTCAGGACTTGCATTCCCAGCAAATGCTTCGAGCTTTCTACTTCTTGTCCCTGGGTAAAGATGCTGAGGAAGCATTGTATTCAGTCTCATCACGGGGCAAACGAAAGGGTTAATCCATCACTGTCACACAGTATCACCCGCTTTCTGATGTTGCCTGATTTTAAAACAAGACTTAAGGCATTTCTGACCTGGACCATCAATTATTACCATGCTCTGCTCTGTGGCCTTCCTCAAACATTTCTGCAACACCTGCAGATGGTTTCGATATACTGCAGCCACTATTTAGCCACAGGTTAACTCAAATGCACTGCTTCCCTCTTTGCGGTCAGTTCACTTGCTTTCTAACTGCTATCACAGCAATTACATTTTTTCCCCTTTGACTTATCAGCCCCCGTCCTTTCCCAACAAATAGATCTGTGTGCCCATCTGAAGCTTTCAATAATAGGATGTAGGAATCCTAACCAGCCCTAACCATCATCTCAAGACATACAATTTGTAGAGCTCTCAGTTGCTTCACTGGGAAGCTTTCATGGTCAATTAAAGTACAGATTGTCAAGACATCTACTTTCAAAGTCCAGAAAATTGTTTGGTTTGGCACTTTTAAAAGAATATAATTTTTATAAAGACTATAACTGCGGTTCAACAGAAAACGTTGACTCCTTTCTTCACAGATTTACTCATAACGATAGGGAGCTTGGTTTTCTGTCACAATGTTTCCTATTCAGACAATCAGTGGATATTTATGAAAACCCCATAAGTTGTGGGAGGGACGGCTATCCGTCTGAGAACACCCGCTGAGTGTATATTTTCTGCAGTTATTGTTTGAATTGTCCAAGCTCCCTACAACTCCCACCGCATCTATATAAACCAGATAGGGGCTGACAGAGGAGTCGTCTTCTGAATTATCAGATGGCTATCTTTGCAAATCTGGCAAACTACCTAAACCCAGAGAATTGCAGTGATTTCCCAAGATCATTTGTAATACGTGCTCCTCCTGACACACCCCCCAGTACCCTAATTAGAGAAATCAAAGCATTTCTTGGTTTGGGTGTTTGGGGAGTGTTGATTACTAATGTTCAACGTTAATCTTTTCAGTCAGCAGAAATAATACCCTGAGATAGAGATGACCAACACTTTTCAAAGCAATAGAAAAGTGTAGATATCATCAATAGATGAGATTAGAGAGATGTGGTCTGTATTGCATTTATAACTGGCCTGCATCACAATGAACATGTGCAGTTTAATGCAGTTAAGGATAATCTGTATCGCTTGCTAAACACATTCCATCAGTTTTACATTATGCAGCTAAAGGCAAATGTTTAAACATTTGGTTAATGCACCATATGTCTAAAATGTTTTAGTTCCATCTGACATTTTTAAAATATTTTTATTTCAGTGGTAGCTCACTGAGTAAATTCATTTCTTCTAGAGCCGAGTATCCCATACTCCCTTTTGCCACAGCATTCCTAGACCTGTCTGCCATGATGTCTTAATTTTTTGGCTCACTAATCTAATTTAATCTAATGTAATTGGTTTGGCAGCTCTATTAACTATTTTTTTTTGCATGTAGGTGCTAAATGAGGCAGAATGTGCGCATGGTATGTGAGGCTGCCTTTTTGCACTTGCCCATTTTAAAGCATGATTGCAATTTTCTGGACGGGGGCAAGAAAAGTGGGACAACACAGCCCCTCTGTGCAACCCACCTGGCAGCAAATGAAGCATCCTTCATGGTAGATTAGCAGCGAAGCCTGCTGGCAAGCAACGGCACGGTGCAGATCAGGATCAACTCTGTGCAGACTGCTCAGGGTGACTAATGTGCATGAAAACTGTACCTCAATAAGAAGACCTTCCACAGCCAAATATAGAGACAAGGGAGAGACAGTGCAGGGGCAAAAGTTTGTCTTGCTTCATCCAGAGGAATTTAGGTTTGGTAATGGCTGGGAACTCTCCCTACTGCAGGCTGTGCTTTGGGCTCCTCATAATAACATAGGCAAAAATACCCAAGCAGGTATTATTACTTCAGTTTTTTCATTTGATGACTGCTTCTTCACACATAACTAGCACTCTGCTTTCCAAAAAGTTGTAGCTCTCCAGAAATTCTGTACTGAGGGCAACAGTGCAACAAGTTTTTCGGTGAGACACAAAAGCCAGTATAACAAATATCAAAACAGCAAGTCAGCCTAAATGTTTAATGAAGTGAGATTCAAACATAGCTTAATAGATTTTCTTCAAAACTTCACAGAAACATCCTTCTTGGTTCTGAAAGAAAATCTTCCAGTTTTCTGTCTGGATCAATTTTGTAAATTAAAATCGTAAGGAAACCCAAGTAAGATTTTATTGCTGAATCTTCATCACGCAACATTGCAAGGAAGATTTATTAGTGTGCTACTAAAACCGGAGCGAGTGCTCTGACTGCAGTGATAGCAAAACAAATTCTCTGCTGATGTAACTTAGTTTAGGTCCTGGGTGCCATGCCGAAAGGATACTTCACCTGATGCCACAATCAAGTTGCTCCAAGTGGTGGATTAATTTAGATTCAATGGATTTATGTCAAGAGAGAATTTAGCCTAATATTCCTCACTCTGGCTTCTATCTAGGGAAATATTCTAAGGAATTTTAAGTGGGTTTTGACTGATTTTACTTATCGAATTCCAATAGAAGACCTTACTGGAGAAAGGAGAAGGTCAGCTTTTCCTCAGCACAATCCAATTTAGATGATTGTCAGAACAACAGCAGGTGCTTTTGAAAAACCAATGATAAATATTTTTCAGAACTTAGGGACAATTCCTTCTTCACGGATGGGGAGGCACCACTCAGTCATGACAAGGTGCAATTTCCAAAAGTACGTCTTTGCCTCTGTGGGCATCAACATCGGTTTCCCCAACATCAGTGGAAAGAGGTGTAAGAGAGAGGTTTGCATGGCTGCAGATTCAGGCCACAAAGGATGTGCAGGACTTCAAGAACAGTTTACACAAGTGTCTGACAGGGAAGGCAAACTGTGGGTTTAATTGGGTCTGCCTTGGTCGGAGAGAGAGGCTGGACAAGCTCTTGATCTGGACTCCTCTGCAGACCTCTCTGTGCAGCACAGGCTGCTTTGCTGTCATCTCCTCTCATACAGATCCTGCCCCCTTGGCAAAGGGGTAAAGTTGTATACTTCTTCCCTGTGCAACACGCTGCTTTATACAAATGCCAGCAAATGAATTCTGATAAAGTAATCAATCAGTTTAACAGAATGAAAGCCCTGTGTACTAAAAGGTGACGTGAAATTATTGCCTAACCTATTAAAGGAATAAGCCTGCTGTAGCCCAATTACACCTTCACTATATACAATGAAATAGCTCTCAAGCAATTCCTCAACAAAGGAATAAACCTGTCATGAAAGAAAAATTTATTGTTCATCAAGGCTATGTATTCAGGAAGTAATACTTCTCTCAGGGTCATGCTGGTAGTAACTCAGCATGAGATTAAAGGAAATTAGAGGGAGTCTTCATTGCATTTTACATTTTCCATTTGTAGAGCTACCAAATGTCTATCTGAATCCCTAAATTCCACCAGCAAAGGATTATTCAGTGGAAAACAAAAGTGTAAATTGATAAATACAAAGAATAGCAATGCATATATCTACCATTTTTGACTTTGCAAGAACTTTCTTCCTGAAAATAATCTTTATAAGAGTTATACCAGCTAAAACCAAAAGTAACTACACTGACTTTTTTAAAAACTTCTCCTGATTTGCTTAGGCGTAGCTGAGAGTGGAGTCTGGCCTGTTGTCAATACCAACTATTCAGACTCCAGACTCCTGTATCCATCTATAATTCTGTTTGTAGTCTAACAAAGAAATTGTGAGGTGAAATAGTTCTAATGATTTTCAGCATTAAGAAGAATTCCCCTATCAATCTTCGCAAAAAAAGACATACTAAAATAGAAAGGGTCATATCACAGGCTCTTGGTTAGCTGAGCAGCAAGGTAAAAATCACAGGGAGAAAAGGTCGTGAAATAGGTTTAAATATTGATTGGATGCCCAGTCTCATTCTGAAAAGTTTAAGCTGTATATTCCCGTGAGCTTCAATTGCTAAAACCTTTTCTAACAGCTTTTCCAGGCTATGCAGGCAACTGTATCTCTCACTAACAACTTATCTAATCAAGCTGTAATTAGCATGGTTTTCTTTAGAGAAAAATAAAAAAATGACCCAATGCTACATTATAGAAGATGCACATTTGGTGAAAGGAAGAAATACAAGAGATTTAAGAACTGCCATTTACAAAATGAGTGATGCTTTTCCCATCAAGGGTTTTTGTGAAGATTGGTGGAACAATTGCTCCAGATAAATATGATTCCTGAATCATTTAACAATCATTTAAAGGAGAACAGGTTCTGCTTCTGAGCAATTAGAGGTATGATCAGAAATCACAGAGCTGCTGAGCAGCGAAAGTGAAGCTAGTTATAATTCTGCTCCTCCACAATGGGGTGAAGAATTGCCATATAATTAAGCTTCCTCAAGCCTTTATGGAAATATTTATGAAATGAGAACATCTTTTAAATAAATTACTGGTCTATTTATTATTCTAAAAATGTCGCATTGACAAAATATTCACCCTGACTTGATTGTTAAACTTGTTCGTGAGTCAGGCTCAGCAAACAGTCAGAAGCTAAAATGCGGAACATTACAACCACAGGACATTTTCAGTCTGTGCCAACTACATGACCACATCAACTCAGGCAGAAGAGACAAAACATACTGGGATCACAGCAAGTGGAATGGGGAAAACATGGCTCCCCAGCATTGTCTTCCCTTACCCTGACTACACAAAGGCTGTCAAAGAAACACTGTGTGAATTACGGGTCCCCTTATTTCAGAGAGAATATTGCAGAGCCGCAGGGCTACAGGAAAGCAAGGCAGGTCAATGGACACAATAAAAGTCTTGGAAACATTCTCCTAGGAGAAGAAATTGCAATGACTGGAGTTATTTACCTGAAAGTCCCAGTTCATGAATAGGAATCAGCTAGCTTAGGATGACTGCAACAGTTTCTGACTTCCAGATGCTCTGCCCTCTTGGAAGATCCCAGTTGTGCAGCAGTGCTATATCACACATGTTTGTAGAGCTACTGCTGAGCTCCATGGTGCAGGTCAGCTGGAGGGGGACCACTAGGGTCAGCTGCCTTCTGGGCTGTGAAGTGAAGACCTTAGAGAAGGCAGAAGGGACATTTGTGCTCTTCATGTCTCAAGACACCAGTTGGAGGCAGGAATGGAGGTAGTAGCAGGGAATAGTGATGAAATTAAACATTGAACCAACTCAAATACAAGAGAAAATTCCTTCCTGACAAATGAATCTATGCCATGGACCTTGATGCTGCAGGGCACCATTGAAGGTGAGAAGGTGAAAGAACTGGGTGTGAATACCACTTTGCTGAAGTTGATGTAAGTGAAAATTACTACAGTTTTGGTTCTTACTAAAAAGAGTAATAATCTTTCTTATGTTTACTTTGAAGTATTACTTCATTGCTGGAGCCAATCTGTACTAAGTAGCATGAAGAGGGTGCCTAAAGCGGTAGCTCTCATCAATGGAGGGCTTCTGGCACCTTTGTTTGAAAGGAGAAGGACGGGACACTTCCAGATGTACCATCAGAGCTGGCCCACTGTACTGTATCCTGTGCTCATTGCCAGCCTCATTGGGCTGCAGCCCCAGGATGGTCCCCAGAGCCCCTCTGCTCAGGGCCACAGCGAAAGGACAAGGCAATGGTCACAGGTTGCAGCAAGGGAAACTCCAACCCAGCATAAGGAAGGAAGATGTCCCAGAGGGAGCAGGGGCCCAGAGAGGCAGTGCCACCTCTGTCTTTGGAGGTATCCAAAACCAGCCTGAACAAGGCTCTGAGCAACCTGGAGTAAGTTAGCCCCACTTTGAGCAGGAGGCTGGAGTAGCTGGTCTCTCCTGTCAAATGTATCTGATGGCCTCATGTACTTCACCACAGAGCCAGATTAAACATTTAATACCTCAATATTAGTGAGATTTGTCCTGTGAGATGCTGGAAGGAAAGATGGAAAATTGACTCCTCATAGGAATGACAGTGTAGACTAGTCCTGGGCTCTACAAAGCTTTATGTGTGGGAGAAGAGACAGTGCTGGATGCCACCAGCTCTCTATAGACCCAGAGGAAGGAAAGCATCAGTGTGTGACAGCACTGAGGATGTCTATCTCGATAGCTTGATTCTTGACTTGCTAATGGATCTACTTTAGTGAGAAGGAAGTTAAATAAAGATTAATCTTTGTATTCTTAGGGAAATGAGAAAGAAATGTAGAATGACCTTTTACCAATTCACTGATACACTTTCCTCACTATGTCTGGTAAAAGGCAATAATAATCGCCCTACAGAGACTCAAGGAAAGTCATCAGCATACATTGTTCCCATTTGATTTTTCATCATTTCTGTCTATCTCCTGCTACAAATCATCTGAAATTGTCTCCATTCATTAGAAAAGAATATAATTAGGAATCATATGAAAACATTTCTTTTTTTTAAAGAGCACTAACTCTGCAAATGTCTGGTAGATCAAGAATATTTTCCAGATCCCCAGGCCCCAGTGGAATGAAACTGAAGCTGAATTATTTTTCAGAGAGATCCCCAAACTTCCAACATTTTCATTTTATTTCAATATTTTTTTGTTATCCCCACTGACCTCAGAAACTCGTGCCCCCAAGTCATGGAACAATCAACTTTTCTGTTATTATTTGAAGAGAGGCGGTTGTTCCATATTTTTAAATAGCAATGCGATAATAAGGCAGAGGTTTATTTGACTCACAGATATCAGCAGCTGCAGTTCCCCTCAGCAGAATAACCACAGCTCCCTAGGCTGCAGGGTTCACATGGCATCCTTGCACATCTTATGCGCAGATTTATGGCCGAGTCCATCTGCAAGGCCATCTTAGGAAAAATGATTGTGTAATTCTAGAAATTGGGGCTCCAAAAAGCATTCTAGTATATATTAGAAAAAAAAATATTTATTTTTCAAAGAGCAGAAACTCTTTCAAAAAGATCAAAATTCATCCCATCACAAGGAGCTTGAGTAACAGTGTTTGTGATAGTACTCACACAGCTCGCATAGTGCACAAAGCCTTGCAATGGCTTCATGCAGTGGTGCTAAACTCAGACAGACTTGACTAATTACCTCTCCCCTGCTTTTTGCCTTTCATTCAAGTCTCCAAGCATGCAGCAGTCATACTTGGATACAGCATTTCTTTATATCTTCCTGGCTGCTTGTCCAGTCTTCTATTAAAGGCACCACATCCTCAGTAATTGTAGTTCTTTGCTCTTCCTTGTAGTTTCATGATGTACTACCAAAGTGTAAGCCCTTGGCTTTTGAGACTGTTAAAACTCCCCTTTATGTTCTGTGGACATCAAGTGTTCAGTGTGAATGAGATCAGGACACCTACATGTTATACAAGCACAAATACTAAGTGCAGAACAGTTATTTTCTGACTTTAGAACTGTAGTGTAGCCACTGACTATTTTTCTCCCTCCATTCCCTTCATTTTTATTAGCAGCATATGAAGGAACTAATTCTGAATATGCTTCAGTGAAGACAGCAGGATGTCTTTTTCTCCATTGACTTCAGTAAAGATGGGATTTCTTCCATGAAATGTAACTGATCTTGAAAAAAATATTATTTTTAAAGACAGCTGAATAAATCTGATCAACAGCAAATTTCAGATCAATCGACTTAAAAGTGTCACCTTTCTGATTGAGTCTCGTACTCCAGAGGTGCTCAGCTGAAGTAAATTTGTTTACCACTCGATCTCAGCAAAACTTGCCACCTTACACCAGTCAAGGATCTGTCTCAAATTACAAAGCAAAATCATATCAAAGTAATTTTCATTTATTCTGTGACCTTCCCTTACAAAATTACAGTCACCCAGTGTGAGCAATTTCCATTGAATACATTTTCTCCATTACGATCAATAATGGAAGCAGAGAGCAGATGAGAAGATATTGTAGCTATGTTGGCAAATTTTCCCAACAGATTTGAATCACTGTTTTATTCCTCAGAAATGCTACATTTTTAAAACAGTCTTACATGTTTTAACTGCGATGGGTAACATAGCTCGTTAGACCATCACTGCAAAGCAGTGCCTGAAGCTCTAAAACATTGAAACTAATGATCTAAAATTTCATAGAGGGAACCACAGGCTACATAGTGGGACTGTGTTTCTGTTACAATAAAATATTTTTATGTAAACCAAAATGACACATATAATTTCATGAGTAGAGCACAGACCAAGGGAAAAGAAGTGGTGTAGATAGTATTTTTATATATATATATATATATATATATAAAAAACACGACTGGTGGGAGTCTGTCTTTCCCTGTCATGTCAGTCTGAGTGCATGCATCACATTGGGTGGGCTAAATTCATTTTATTTCTACTTTTCTCATGTCAAGAAATTAATCCTCATGATGAAAAAAATCTCCTTTTAGTTTTCATACCAATTCTCATCTGATAATTTTTTTCTTTTGTTTTAAATGTCTTCATTCACTTTTGACAGGCTAGAAAGGTCACTAAATGGTTTCAAAAGAGCTGTCTGATAATTTTCCTATTGTGTTGGTGAGCAACATCTTTATTTCAAATCCATGAACAACAAAACACATTTTATTTTTCTTTCCCCACAGGCAGCCTCAAGACCATGAGCACTTGGGATTTCTGCTTCACATTGGAAACTTAAGTGAATCATTTCAAGCTCACTATACAACCTTTTTTTTCTGCTTCAGAAATTAAAACAATATTTACTGAGCTGGTAGTCACAATGATCCTTCATATAAAAAGAGTTAAGGGTTATAAGGTAAAGAAGTACAGGATCACAAGTGGTGTTATCCAGGGCTCACTACTGGGGCTGGTTCAGTTTAATATCTTTATCAATGACCTGGACAAGGGGATTGAGTGCACCCTCAGTAAGTTTGCAGACACCACCAAGTTGGGTGGGAGTGTCGACCTGCTTGAGGGTAGGATGGCCCTACAGAGGGATCTGGACAGGCTGGATTGATGGGCCGAGGCCAATGGTAGGAGGTTCAACAAGTCCAAGTGCTGGGTCCTGCACTTGGCTCAAAACCACTCCATGCAGCGCTACAGGCTTGGGGAAGAGTGGCTGGAAAGCCGCCTGGTAGAAAAGGACCTGGGGCTGTTGGTGGACAGCCGGCTGAATATGAGCCGGCAGTGTGCCCAGGTGGCCAAGAAGGCCAACAGCATCCTGGCTTGTATCAGGAATAGTGTGGTGAGCAGGACTAGGGAAGTGATTGTCCCCCTGTACTTGGCACTGGTAAGGCCCCACCTCAAATACTGTGTTCAGTTTTGGGCCCGTCACTACAAGAAAGGCATTGAGGTGCCGGAGCGTGTCCAGAGAAGGGCAATGAAGCTGGTGAGGGATCCAGAACACAAGTCTTATGAGGGGCGGCTGAGGGGGTTGTTTAGCCTGGAGAAAAGGAGGCTGAGGGGAGACCTTGTCGCTATCTACAGCTACCTGAAAGGAGGTTGTAGCAAGGTGGGGGTCCGTCTCTTCTCCCAAGTAACAAGTGACAAGACAAGAGGAAACGGCCTCAAGTTGTGCCAGGGGAGGTTTAGATTGGATATGAGGAAAAAACTCTTCACTGAAAGGGTTGTCAAGGATTGGAACAGGCTGCCCAGGGAAGTGGTGGAATTGCCATCCCTGGAGGTATTTAAAAGATGTGTAGACGTGGTGCTCAGGGACATGGTTTAGTGGTGGTTTTGGCAGTGTTAGGTTAACCATATTCTATGATTCTATGAATCTAGGATGGAATAACAGTTATGTGAGATATAATGCAGAAATGGAGTACATCTGGTCATCCAAAGCTTTTGGCCAAAGTGCTGCTGAGGTGATGTTTATAGTGGTAGGATAAGGGTAAGTTCTGAGTTTTGTTCCGCACCTTGTAACATGCATGCTAGGTATGTGCAAGGGATGTCTCTGCCCAGTGTAGGCTGGGGGGGACAGGTTGACTCCCTCCCTGAAACCCACCAACAACCATTTGCATTTCTCAATGCAAAAGCAGAGACTCCATCCCAGCCTAAACCAGTACACCTGGTTAGAGACAGGAGATGGGCTACTCTCAAATATCCCACACAAGTATGACTTTGGAAGCAAAAATGCCTGCAGCTGGGATGAGGAAGGAGACATCTGGCATGCTGCTGGAGAGGCCACCCACCTGGGAGTCTGGGCTCATCAGCCATACGGCCCACGCACCAGCCATTCTGCCAGCAGGGATCACTGGCACGTGCTGTCCTTCAGCCCCTGGCTGGACACTGATACCTACAAGGCTGTAGCATCACTTCATGTGGCCACCCAAATTACACTGCAAGCATCGCACAGTGAGGCATCCAGAGTCACAGCGTGGGCAAGCATGAGAAGTGCCAGGCTTGGGCATCTTCTCACAGCTGCCCATTGACTGCTGTAGAGCCACAGACAAAAACCTCCACTGTCTGAGTGTCAGACAATGTCCGTCACTGGAGGCCTTATTCTGTGATCTTCATGGGTGGTAAAAAGCTGGAGGGGGAAATACTTATCCCCCGCCAGGAATTATTAATGCCTTCCTTTATGAAATGAGAAAGGCATGTATGAGCAATCCCTAAACACAAGCTAGATGGTTAGATCAGGGGGCTGTTGGCCTGGCAAGGTGCCATCTCCTGTTTTGCTATGACGTTTCAAGGGGGGCCTCCAGCAGTTCCTTGAATCCTCAGATTCAGGATGGGCCATGTGGGTAAGGGCAGCAACTGCACTTCTTTCAAGAAATGAGCTCTTCCAAGCAGTGAAGAAGGACCTACTGACACTTGGCATGTCCAGAAATCATGTCAAGTAATTGTCTACAGGGGTATGGAGCTGATGCTAACATCATCAGCCTGCTTTAGAAAACCGGATCTCTGTAAATGTTATATGCATATATTATACATATTACATACATGTATCTATTTGCAAAAAGTATAAAGATGCACAATAGAGTAACAGTTGGGAATATTTAAGGCTGTTGTGCCTTATTTTTTAATTAGTCTTCTTCCCTAGCAAAAACCAAACTGAAAAAAAAAGCGCATGAAAGAACAAGAAGGAAACTAGATCTCCAAGAGCAGGATGGGTTTCTGATTAGACTAGGAGAGGGAGAAGGTTATTAATACTAGTTACTTTTTTTTTTTTAACACTCTTTGCCCAATTATTCTGATCTTTTTAAAAAATCATGGAATCATAGTATCATAGAATCATAGAATGGTTTAGGTTGGAAAGGANTCACTACATGCCCTAGTAAAAAGTCCTTCCCCAGCTCTCCTGTAGGCCCCCTTTAGGTACTGGAAGGCTGCAATAAGATCTCCCCGGAGCCTTCTCTTCTCCAGGCTGAACAGCCCCAACTCTTTCAGCCTCTCCTCATAGGAGAGGTGCTCCAGCCCTTGAATCATCCTCGTGGGTCTTCTCTGGACACGCTCCAGCAGGTCCATGTGCTTCTTCTGTTGGGGACTCCAGAGCTGGACGCAGTACTCCAGGTGGGGTCTCACGAGAGTGGAGTAGAGGGGCAGAATCACCTCCCTCGCCCTGCTGGCCACACTTCTTTTGATGCAGCCCAGGATGCGGTTGGCCTTCTGGGCTGCGATCGCACATTGCCGGCTCATGTTGAGCTTCTCGTCGATCAGCACACCCAGGTCCTTCTCCTCAGGGCTGCTCTCCAGCCATTCCCTGCCAAGCCTATATTTGTGCTTGGGATTGCCGCGACCCAGGTGTAGGACCTTGCACTTGGCCTTGTTGAACTGCATGATGTTGGCTTGGGCCCACCTCTCCAGCCTGTCCAGGTCCCTCTGGATGGCATCCCTCCTCTCCAGTGTGTCTACCTCGCCAAACAGCTTGGTATCATTGGCAAACTTGCTGAGGGTGCACTCAACCCCACTGTCCATGTCGCCGACAAAGATGTTGAACAGTACAGGTCCTAGTACCAACCCCTGAGGAACGCCACTTGTCACTGGTCTCCACTTGGACATTGAGCTGTTGACCACAACTCTTTGAGTGTGACTGTCTAGCCAGTTCTTTATCGACCGAGTGGTCCATTTGTCAAATCCATGTCTCTTCAAAATCCATGTCTCTTCAATGGATGACCTACTAATGACCTACTAATCCACAGGTAGGAATGACCTACTAATCCACAGGTATTCAGTAAAATATTCCATCAATTAATTACAAAGGGATTTATCAGATGTTTTGAAATAGGGAAAAATTCTGTGCTGAAGTAAAGGAGCGGCCTTCTACTCTGTAATCAGAACTTCTAAGAATGAAAGTCTTGACTGAAATAAACATCACACAGAGCTGAGACCCTAAATAACCTAAGCGCAAGTACTAAGGAAGTCAAAAGCATACCAGAGATGTCTGAAAAAAAACCCACCAAACAACAAACAAACCCAAGAGAAAATTTGTCCATGATTCTTCTCTAGGAAGGACATTGTGCTTTATACTTGTAAATCCCATGTAAAACTCAAGAAAACAAGACTACTCCCACCCTTTCAAAAATGCACGCCGACCCTTCTGGACATCTATAATCCGGGAGTGACACCGGGCCTTTGTTTTGCCAGTTGATCTGTTCTGGCAAGTACATTTGGGTACTTCATTATATAGTATCTAAGATTTTGTTATGGGAAGAAACCAGTGGATTCAGGGACACTGTGAGACCACCAAAGGAGCCGGTCAGTACAGTCCTACGACTCTGCTCCTCCCATGGCCTGGATATGTTACTTAACCTTCTCTTCCTCAGACCCTTGCTTGTGTAACGGGTGAGATGATGCTATCCTCTTCAAAGGACTTTTGTGTGAGAAAGACCTTAAACAGATAGTACCACAGCTATGCCTTTTTGGTAACTGAGATATCATATGCATGTAAAACAGATCGCAGTGCTGCACAGCGGGGAAGTTGTCAAGGCAGCCCACACGGCAGAAGGATTCCTGGGTTGCTCCATTGCTCCTATATTCCCCAAGCAGGACTAAAAAGAAAAAGGAATCTTGTGTATTTGCAGGTTTCCTAATACAGGTATCAGACTTCCAGTAGTCAGCATTTTAGAGAACAGCAATATTAGAAAATAACTTAGAAAAGGGGAAAAAAACCCAGAATGATAACAAAAATAATAAAATGTCAAATGTTCTTGTGCTTCTGCTAGATGAAGTGCAGCAAATTCAGATTTAACAAAAAGTAATCAAAGATAAGAATATAAGTCATAAAAACCATCAGGTACTGTACAAAGGCAGACAGAGAAATCTTGCAGCATGGGGATGGCTGTAGCAAAAAAATCCCACACCAAGCAAACAGGAAAAGGTAAGGAAAGGGTGAAATGAAGACTGCACAAGGACTTGAGGTAAATAATAGAACATTTTTCTCAAATACATAAAGAAGAAGAGGTCAACACAGGAATCATTAGGGTCTCCCAGAGAAAGAAGAGCAGAGACCAGATGCCAGAAAAGGTAAGCATTACAGAAAAATTAAATGAACTTTTTGCTTCAGTGTTCATGGGGGAGGAGGATGAACTGTTGCCAAAGAGAGAAATGCACTTTCCTGAGTGAGAAAAATGAAACACGAAAAAGAACTCAAGGTCAAAGAATATAAACCGATAAAGCAATTAGATTCTGAGAACATTTCTGAGACTCTGGGGCTGAACAGGTGCCATCCCACTCATTGGGAAGAGCACAGCAAGGAGCCCCTTAAACTGAGTCAGCTTGGATTTACTGAGGGTAAATAATTTCTAATTAAACTGATTGCTTTCTATGATAAAATAACTGGATTTGTGGACAAGGAGAGATCAGTGGACATCACTTAGGTCAACTTTAGCAAGGCTTTTGAAAGTGTCTCCAACAACATTCTTGTAGCTGAGTTTGGACCCTATGGTCTGCATGGGTGGACAACCACGTGGGTAAAAATTGGTTGGAGGTCTCAGAGGACCAGAGGTTAATGGGTTGTACTCTATCCAGAGTCAGGCTGGGGCTGACTGGATTTACTGCAAAGGCTCTGGAGGGTCCTGGCAGACAGCACGCTGCCTGTGCATCAGGAGTGTGCCCTGGCAGCAAAGGCAGCTGATGGCATCCTGAGCAGTGCTAGAAGAAGCAAAGGGATTATCCTCCTACTCAGCACCTGTTGGACCACATCTAGACACTGTGTCCTTTTGAACCCCTCAGTACAGAAAGACATCAAAAAAATGGAGAAACAAAATGTTAGGAGCTAGAGTACTAGATTTGTTCAGGCTGGAGAAGAGGTGGCTTCAGGTGGACCTGATAACAGCCTGCCAGAACCTATGAGGTCATGAAGAAGAGTACCAAGCTCTTCATAGTGATGCACAGTGGGAGGATGAGAGGCACTGGATATAAATTGGAACAAGAATGGTTCAAGTTGGGTGTCAGGAAAAACTTTTTCCCTGTGAGGACAGTCAGGTATTGGAGCAGGTTACCCAGAGAACTTGTGTCATCTCCCTCCTGGAAAGTTTTCAAGACTGAACTGTTTAAAGCCCTGAGCAACCTGATCTGATCTCACATTTGGTCTTTCTTTGAGGTGAGTTTGGACCGGAGACCTCCTGAGGTCCCTTTCAGCCTGAATTATCCTGCAATCCTATGAACTGTGGGGTTCAAAGAGGAGCCATCTGAGAAGAGAGCAACTGAAGGCCCAATTAGACCTTGGAAACTTAGACATGCTAAAGAATAAAGCCCTTGAGAGTGTCTTGGAAGAGAAATAGCAGCAACACCAACTAAGGCCGAGATTAGGAACAGAGATTAACCAGCAAGAGAGGAAAAAGGGGGAATATAGAAGCAAGGGTAGAGTCTACAGTTCAAGGCAGAAAAGTTGCTTCCACCAGCACTGTCCTTGGTTTGCTGTGCAGATTTGTAAAAGTGTCAGGGAAAGTTCTCCCCAGTGGTTAAAGCCATGCTATTTCCTGCCTGTCTGATGTAAAAATACAGACAACCAACAACCCAGCCACAGGAGTGTCTACCAAAGCAGAGGCAGCTTTGCTGGAGCCAAGGACATGATAATGATGACTGTGTTGAAGATATACAGATATGTTCACAGGCATGTTCTCTCCAGCAGAGACCTGTGGTCCCGGCCTGGACCTATCTGAGAACAATTCTCCTACCTCTGGAGAAACCATGCAGAGAACCTCACCAGCAGAAGCAGCCACCAGAACAGGAACCACTCAGAAAACTTCCACCATTTTTACCAGAGTTTTCTTTATCCTGGCTTAAATGCCTGTTTGCCATGGAGGGCTAGTAAATGCAAACATACCAACTCTGCCTGTGGAAATCCCTGAGAAACCCAAGTTTCTGTAGGCTGGAAAAGTATCCTAGAAGTATTACTGCTTTTCCATCCCATTACTATGAGGGACTGGGCTGGGTAGGCTTTTTCCTGTTATCTTTTGTACTCTTTTTTTCCCAAGTTATTTTGATTTCTATCCATAAAATGGGGGAGAAAACCTTTATTCCACTCATACAAGGACTTTGTCAGACTATATTCACTATATAAGGGGCTGTTAGATCTTCAGATAAATGCAGATCACGCAAAACCATGTGTTCTTATGCTTGTAAATAATTACAATTTAAAATGCCATAAAAAGAAGTCAATAAAACCATTCCCAGGAGATCAGCAAATAGCATTGTCCAAAGATTATAACTCAAGACTTGGGTCATTCTCAATAGATAGCTGTCTCATTTCCCTTTCAAAGAAACAGCCATATATCACACTGTAACTCATCACAAAAGTGTAATAAAAAATACACATTCATTAACCTGCAGAAAGGAAACGGGAAGGGATAAAACATGCTGATGAAACAAAAATAAGTCAGCCTAGCCAAGACAGGAGATTGTCAGCAGCTCCAAATGGACTAAACCAAACTAGGTAATTGGACAGTAGCATACTAGATGAAACTCAGCTTAGACATGTGGTCTGCAGGAAACAGTTTAAAACTACTTGTAAACATTTATGGGCTTTGAATTAGTTGTAACCTCCAAGGAAAAAGATAAAGGCATTATTGTGGACAGCTCAATGAAGACATGTATTCAACATGCAGCAGCAATCAAAAAAAAAAAAAGAATAAAAAGCTAGGGGATATTGAGCATGGAACAGACAGAGAATAATAGAGAGAAAGTTGGAATCAATGAGACATCCTCAGCCTTGCCAAGTCAATAGGCATTTATTTTGTATGCCACCTCTCCTGAAATCCACAGCCCAAAGTGCCTTGCAAACCAAAGTAACCTAATTGCAGAATTAAAGAATAACAAGGGGAGATAAATTTGATTTTCTGTTCACAAACTGAGTAAAGAGCAAAGGGTTGAAATGAAGTCTGGATGAGGGCTGCAGTCCTTCACAACAGATAGAGAATTTCTGTCTAGAGAAGATCAGAGATAGAGGAGAAGAAGAGCAAGAAAGCAAAGAAAAATAAAGGCCTGCTCTGACTGCTGAATGGGAAGCAGTGTGAGTAGATGGCTAGGTTTGTTTGTGGGTAGACATTCCCATACATAGCAAAAATCTATATATAATGGATTATCAGAGGTTAGTCCCAGGGGAATCACAGTCACTGGTTCCGTGGTTGCAGGGGTGAACCTCAAGTGGGGCAGCCAGGGTCCAGAGTCAGCTGTTTCAACTTTCTGTGCCCATTTTTCACATTCCCATTTTTGTCTGGTTTTTCCCCTTTGGCTATATATTTTGTAGGTTACAAACTATTTCTTTATGTTTTCTGTACGTTTGTGCAGAATGGGAAAAACACAGGGTATTAACTGTGAAACAAATACGGAGAACAATGCTGACAGGCTCAGAGCAAGCCAGCTGAACATCTGGTCTATCAAGGCCATGTCATACGTATGCAGTTTTTGACAGGGTAGATTTGCAGACTCAAAAGGAGGAAAAGAATGCAAGGATACTACCAAGATAACAAACAGTAAAATTAATGGAAAACCTGAGTTAAGGAGGTTTGAGAAATTTAGATAAAAGTAGCTAAATCTCAGATGAATGAAGTCACAGGCAAAGTAATTATGCTGAACCCTACTGGAGTGGTTCACATTCACACTTTTAAAGGTGGAAAGGAATCACTATCACCACCACACAGATGAAAAAATAAGAAGAGAGGAGTTAAAGGTCATCCACAAAGTCATAGAGTCAGGCATTAGTATATGGGGGAATCAAACTCGGCTGTGCAGTTACCTACCAACAGACTATCCTGCTGAAAGGTGACTGAAGTGTTCTACTCTGAGAAACACCATTAATGTGCTCTGAAAGTTTCCAGTTAGAGGTGAGCTATGAAGAGTAAAAAGGTGAATGAGGAAAGAAAAAAAATGTCCTGAAAATGGCATTAACTTGGGTCACCTCATTTCAAAAAAGATGTAGCAGAAACAGAACTGATCAAGAAAGAATAAGTAGATTGAATTGGCACTGCTCAGCTTTTGGGTTGTAACCCCAAGAAAGGGTACAAAAGTCAACGCAAGAGGGGAAGCTGAAGGAGCACTGGCACTATAATATGCCAAGAGCTTAACTTCAGTCCAGGGCAATTTCACTCACCCTTTGCCTACACATCCTACCTTGGAGGTCAAATAGTCACTGCCGATCTCTCAAAGCACACACTCAGGTCCGCTATGTAAGCTTGGCATTGGTATCATGGATATATATTTTATTTTTACATGCAGTGTAAATTTAAATGTGCCAGGAGTGTGGGTTTTTTTAAGTAAGGAATTTCAACCTGAGAGGATTGCATGAAATTAAATTAAAGATCAGCATGGGCAGATTTTGAAAAGAAAAATAAATTAGATATTGAAGATGGACCTATTTTGTACCTTTTAATAACTGAAAAAAAATACTAAAAAAAAACCCCAAACCCCAAAACAAAAAGGAAAATCTCTTTACTGAGGGAAAACCTATTTTTAATTGAGAACTGGATCCAAAAATGCCCAGTTTTCATTTTTTTATTTAGCAAATTCTCTCTTCTGAAAGAGTGAAATAAAGGGAGGGGAGGGAGAGGGGGCAAAGCAGTTGGGAAGGAGAGTGAGCATTATTTCTTAAAGAAAGAAGTTCCAGTCTAAATTTGACTGCGTGTAACACGGAGATGACCTTCTCTCTTTTAAAGAGGTGAACAAGTTAAAAAAAAAAAAAAACAAAAGTGTTCCTCTTAATTAAACACAACATTGTTTACTTACATTTGCCTTCCTGTTAAAAGGGAGAAAAGGGAGAAGGTAGAAATGGAAATAACATGATTTTTTCCTCTCACTTAAGAAAAAAANCATGAAATTAAATTAAAGATCAGCATGGGCAGATTCTAAAAAGAAAAATAAATTAGATATTGAAGATGGACCTATTTTGTACCTTTTAATAACTGAAAAAAAATACTAAAAAAAAACCCCAAACCCCAAAACAAAAAGGAAAATCTCTTTACTGAGGGAAAACCTATTTTTAATTGAGAACTGGATCCAAAAATGCCCAGTTTTCATTTTTTTATTTAGCAAATTCTCTCTTCTGAAAGAGTGAAATAAAGGGAGGGAAGGGACAGGGGGCAGAGCAGCTGGGAAGGAGAGTGAGCATTATTTCTTAAAGAAAGAAGTTCCAGTCTAAATTTGACTGCGTGTAACACAGAGATGACCTTCTCTCTTTTAAAGAGGTGAACAAGT